>JBAMDN010000592.1:0-10928 GCA_037074945.1 Tetracladium marchalianum | reverse complement strand
TGGCGATAGGCTCTGCTCTTATATTTTGTGGCGGCATAATAAGATTTCTCAAACCCTCGAATCCCACGCCATCATCAGGACCATACACCGCGATGAAGCTGAGCAATTCCATCCTAACCCTCGTAGGCAGTTCAGACAAATTATTTTGCTCATATTCGCACAGATACTCCCAATGTCTCGCCATCTGCCGCATACACATATCCTGTAATGATTTCCCACTCGTCTCTTTCAGCCCTGGGAGATGATAGATTTGCGTCGGATAGACCCTTTCATCCCCTCGCTTCCTCATAGAAACCAGAGCATAGCGTGATTGTTGCAACCAACTCCGCGGTGGAGGTGGCCCTGCAGGTAGAGGTCTGCCATTTGCATCGAGACGTCTTCGAAGTCGAGCTCGTGGTACGGGAGCAGGAGTTTCGGGTTGTGCGAGCAGATGACGGATTTGAGGAGGGAGAGTTGGCGTTGGAGATGCCACAGATGTGCCAGCTGTGCCGGATTGTTTTCGCGCGGAATGGATGAGTTCGTTCACTGTTGGAGGACCTTCATTCTCTGCAATCATTGGTTAGCAAGTATATCTTCGTCTTTTCTTCTCTTCCAGTGGGATTCGTCCTCTACTCCGACGCGTCGCGGGGTAGATTAGTGGGGTAGCTCACTGCTGCTCGAAGCACTGCTGGTCGAGTTCAGGGATGGGTGAACAGTGCTTTGCGGTTTGGAAAACTGGCTGGTGAATCGTTTCTTTGGCATGAGGTACTGAAGAAGAGCACTTCGATGTCGTGTTCTGTGATAACCTCGAGTACCGTCCACGATCTTATTAATGGTGTTCGCTGGTTTTGGGTGGTGCTGCGATGACGCATCAATGCGCGCCGAGACGTGAGACAGGAGTGAAATTTGGCCTGGCCCAAGTCGTTGAAGTGACTCTTCTCAAGCCTCCCTAAACTCTTCACCATTTACGTTGTACGTCAAAACCTTTTGGTCAGGCAATTCTTACAACGAATGGAGTCATAACTTCTATCTCCGCGACACGCAGGGAATATCTAGATTCGCACTGTTCAGAAATATTACTCTATCAAAAGTACCTGTCCCAGCTGTTCTATCGCAATACTGGAAGTCAATCGAGACAGTGGGAAATCAGACATGAAACTTTATGGTAAGGCATAAACCTACCTACTCTTTTCCCTACATATTGAGACAAAACTAAGAAAAAGGGCAAGGAATGGCGATCAAAATGCCTTGATATCTTGAGTAGCTTAGAAAGTACATGTGGAAGTGTGGATGTTCTCTTCTCACGACCTAGCCTTACTTAAGCGAGAGATTGTTTATAGTCATGAAGAACACGTTTCACAAGCTGTTGGAGCAGGTCGTGTCATTACAATCATATCAAAAATCAAGGAGTACTCTATTCAATCCCACTACGGTACGAGATGAAAGAGTTCAACAAAACCAGATTCTTCCCCTTACACAGCAATGATCAAACTAAACACTTCTGTGAAATGACCCATTCTGATCGTCCAGCACAGCAAATACTTCTCATAAAATACAAACCTATCAGACTCAGTCGGTTCAAGCCTATACTATGACAACTTCCACTGCTTCTCAATCGTCGCATCCTTGAAAATTGTTCCCCCTATCACCTTTATGCACAGACGAACATCCAAAAGCCTATTGAGAGGCTTCGCCCAATGCTCTGTCGTTCTTTTCCAAGGATTGTCGGTAAAAAACAGCATAATTAGCAGGGGAGCGTGTCCCCATACAATATCTGGCGTATGAGTTTTCTCGCCGAGTTGCCATTCTTACAGTCGGAATGTGATTGTGCACTATAATCACAATCGTTGCTGTTTAGCGATATACTTTGCATGAAAAGGAACATAAGGTTCTACTGTTCGTGCTCAATAACCAGCGGGTAAAGTTGTAGGAATGAAAAAATTTGACACGAACCTCGTTGAGAAACGCTTTGACTTCCCCACCAAGGATCTTTCGAGTATCATTGTGTCCATCATCAGACATCTTCGCTCTCCTCTTGAGGTCACTAATTTTAACATTGGAGTGGCAAATTCCAGAAGAATGAGCCCTTTTCGTCCCCTCCAAGCTTCGGTATTCAATAATATTTGGAGCCTTTGGCGTGGCAAGTGTTTCTTGGCTCGTGGACTTTCTGCATCTGATATGCTGAATGAACTTGTCTGCGCTGGAGTAAAAGACCACTGAGAAAGGTCTTCGACATCAGTGATACTGAAAACGATTCTATTACCGCTAGATTCTGACTTAATCTCTACTCGTGGTGACCGGGATCTGAAGGTCCAAATATCTGATCTCACATGCATTGGAGCAGACCGTTCCATAATGTGGCTTGCAACATCTGATTGATATAAAACAATCAGCCCTCAAGTTTAAACCTGAGCAAAGAAACATCTGGTCCGATAGATAACAGGAAAAAGAACAGATGGGACATGGTAAAGACAAGAAGAAGATCAAATAGCAAGAAAGATGAGACCAGAAATTGCATGGGTTATAGAACAAAGAGTTTGTGACGAGGCAAAATAAGTCGCCGGATGTGAGGGTTCTTCCCAGGCATAGATCTCGTGAGATTTGCAATGGTGATAGGGTGTTGCGTGAGGAGTGCCTGCCTCACGCAAGATCACGTGCGAACAATCTGTGTAGTAACATATGTGTGACGATGAATGACATCAAACGACGCATCAGGCTAATAGAAGTAGACCCCTAACGATGGTTTATGTCTGTGCGTATGTCTGGGGAGTGAAATTCTCCGAAATAATGGGTGCTTGACATGTGAGGGACAGTCTTGGCGCTAGCAGCAAGCATGATAACACTTCACGCTATTACCATCATGGCATGATACCAGATCAAGATTAAATTCTCAAGCAGCGGAGGGTTGGTTTTTAATCACTCTATGCAGTCGGAATTTCTCGATTCCTCAATCTGTGCAAGAAATCTTCAAGTGTCCTGTTCCATTTACCTCTCAAGACTGATCTGATTCGTTCATTCTTGAGTTGCCTGGAGGGAGGCCGACCTTCTCAAAAAGGTAAGTAATCATGATACCAGAGACTCTTTACAGCTCCAGCAAAGTCATTACTGTGGGACGCTACCTTTTCTTTTTCGTGTTCGGTTGGCGATGATCGTTTCGAAGCATTGTTGATTCAGGGCTGAAACTGGCCCGGCGCCGTTGCGAGTCAGGCCTTGACCCATGTCAATAATCCATCCAACCTCAGGACATTGGCCAGCACTATCCATGACAGTCCCAAATAAGCTAGGATACCTGGATCACTTATTTTGCTACGTCGCATTGCGTCTATATGATCCTCGGCGTATCGTTAGTTGTGAGGTGTATAAGGATAGGGACTTCACTGGTGTTCGATAATGGAGGAGGCTAAAATGCAATGTCCGTGAGGGTACAACATTAAGCCTCACTTCCTCATTTTCAATACAACAACATTTCAATATGGCAAAGGTTAAGAAATTCTTCTTGAAGAAGAGGATACCGCCGTTGGTAACATTGGTCTTGGGACCAATCGCATTTGTCCTCTCGCTCCTGGCACTTCTCGCGCAAGGAGACAATAGTATGCATAGTAGTTATGTTGTATCAGTAAGCATTACTCTCTTTCAATGACTTCCTCGCCGTATATTCACGACTCATACAGCTTAACACCTCTACCCTCCTTCAAAACGTCATCAAAATTCAACCAGTTGCATCCGTCACAGCGCGAGGATTAGATCCAACAATCACACACCCACCATCACTCGACGAGCGTCAATTGCTTCCAGCACCAGGAGAAATAGGATCATTCTTCAAATCCATTGGTTCAGATATCGGCTCCAAAGTCTCACAGGTGGAATCAAAAGTCGTCACTGCACTCAACCCCAGCGGAACAACAGCAGGCGGTCTGGGAGGTCTCATAGGAGGAGGCACCACAACAGGAACAGGAGGACTTGGAAATCTCTTCGGCCAGAACGGTACCTTAAGCAACCTTTTCGACGGAAACGGCACCCTCAGCAGTTTCTTTGGTCCAGATGGTCGTCTAGCCCGATTTTTTGATGGCAACAGCACGTTCGCCGAACTGTTCAATAATGGCCCCTTGGGAAACTTATTCGATACTATTGGTGGGCAGGCAGCGGTTGTTTTGGTTGAGCTTCTTAATAGAATTGTCGGATCGGTTGTTGATAGTTTTGGATTGGCGGATCAGTACTCGATTTATATGCGCGAATACTGCTCTGCTAATTTGACGGCTGGGACACAGAATATGGGCTCGCAAGCTTGCTCAGCTCTTCGTATGTCTCCCTTTTTTTAACAGCTCCAGTTTCATATTTTCTATTGAATGTATATCCGTACAGATCTAATATTCTCCAACACAGGCGACATCCGTATCTCCGAGCCGTCAAATTCAACCCTCCAGGTTGGCAACATGATGCTCGACTTCTCTGCGCTCAACATTCCCAATAAACTCTCAGGCACTGGGGATGTCATCAAAACTCTCTTCGACGCCATCTTTGCCTTTCAGGTCATTGCCATTGTCGCCACAGGTCTCCTCGTTCTCCTCTCCATCCCGCTCATCTTCACCCGCTTTCACAGACCCATCCCATGTACCATCGCAGGAGTACTAGCAACTCTCGCTTCACTATTCCACCTCCTGGTCTCATTATTTCAACTAATCATTGCCATCGCGGTTCCAGCCGTAGTCAATCCCCTCGGTGAAGGTCTCGGCGTCAATGCCAAGCGCTCGAGCAGCTTCATAGCGTATATGGTTGTAGGCTCGGTGTTAACTGAGATTATCGCGTTGCTTTGGACGCTGCATCTTTTTGTTACCTGGCATGATTCTGTCTATGTGAGAAAATCAGCGCTTTCCAGAGACGGGAATGGATTTGTGCAGCCAGTCGTGATGAAAGGGAAGGAGGGGGAGTCGGATGAGGAGAATTCGAGAGAGAAGAAGAAACTTCCTCCGATTTCAGTCAGTCCGTTTCAAAGGCTTACAAAGAATTCAACAAAGGCTGTAAGAGGGGATGGGAGGGCAAGCGGGATCGGTGTGGAATTGAATGAGATTCCGGATGTTTTGAGATCGCCTAGATCGCCAAGGTCGTCGTCGCCTGGACAGCAACAGTACAAAGCTTATCGACCGAGCCAGAGGGGCGGTGTAGTATAGATCCAAATAAAACAGATAGTTTCCGGTTTCATCGTTATTCCAAATTAATTGATATAAGACTCATGTTACAGTCGAAGGTTCAGTGTGTTCAGGAAGGGGAGGGATGTGGGGCAGTCATAGTACCAAGACCATTCTTTCCAGATTCTTGGGATGAGTTTCAAAATTATTCTTTATCTTTCACGATCTCACTGGATATTGATATTTATATTCGTGGCTAGTTTTGAATTGGACTTAGAACTGTCTCGAGTGGGATGTAGCAACGAAGCACAGTCCCTCACTAGCCGGCCATGTAAAGAGGAAGCGAATCATCATTTGTTCAGAGAACTTCAAATCTTTCCAGGGCTGATTTCTCTCTAACACAATCTTCTACAAAGATTGATTCAAACTGTGTCTCACGCGACGAATTCTTTTTCCCCCCAATATTATAGATGTGTAGCGCTTCAAGTAGGTATCAAAAATACACCCCATGACTGAACTCCATCAACTTGCGCCAAGGCTTGGTTGGCGGAATCACCAATCACAATAGTGGCGGAAAATCTTAAATCCGGCACTGCAGGTGTGTGGGCTCATCTCATCAATCTCGACTCTCACAAGCTGGTGACCCCAGCGGCGACAATTACAAGACATCTACAAACGAAGAGCAACAACAGCGAAATTAAAACCTGGTAAGTGAAGAAGCGATTTCAATCGCAATCCTTGATAGTATATATCGCATCCCATTCCCTACTGACACGACTTCTTGTCGCGTTATATTTTCATTGGAGTCGCGACAAAAATCTCATGATCCTGTCCCAACCTCCCCTCATCATTCTTTCCATCCATCACATACTCAATCTCATCCCAAACGATGCGCCGTGAGTAGTATCTCAGTCAAAAACATTTTCAATGTGAGCACGTCTCATGAGAAGCTGTGCAAAGCTGCGCTGAAGTCTCGGGTTTTGATGGCATCTTGCAACGAAAATCCTGCCTCCACTGGGATATTCGGTTTATGTGTAGATGACTTGTGCTTACATTCCAATCTTAGTATAGCTCAGTCTCTCTAGTACAGCTAGAAAAGCAGATCTCGAAAGTTATTCAAAGAATTTGCTGATAGACACACTCAATTGAGAGCCCAACTCGCGTACTCGCCAAAACTGTATCCAATACTAGAATCGAGGGAGACGACCACAAAGCATAAATCTTAGAACTTGACTACTACAGGACTTTGATTTGTGTCATTGAGGGTAGAGCGGTGTGTTTGAAGCGTTACGACGACCTTACAGACAATATGTCTTTTGAAGGTGTTGATTTGACTGCTGAGGCAGGTCATCCTGCTCCTATCTCATGGCAGTTAGTTACGCTCACCATCACTTTATATACACAACTGACACAATCAGCACCCCTCACCCCATCTTTGCCATCATTCTCGTTGGCGCTGACGAAGTACCCTTTGGCATCCAAAAGGCCCTTCTCTGCGCACACTCTTCATACTTCAAGCAACTCTTCGACAACCAAGGCCCCGAGCAAAGTCTAGAACAAATCATCAAGCTCCCCGACACAGACTTCACCATCTTCGGCTGCTTCCAAAACTTCATCTTTACTGGCAACGTCTACGACAAAGCTGGCGGTATTGAAATCCCATCCTACCCCATCCTCATGGGCGTCTGGCGTCTCGCAACCAAACTAGCCATGACACCCCTCCGCATCGCCGTCCTCGAAACCATGGCCGAACGCCGCGAACTAACCGGTGCCATCCCCGGTGCACCTCTCCTCGAACAAGCCTGGAAAGAAACAGAAGAAGGCAGCGGACTCCGCAAAATGCTCATCAACTGGGCCGCAGAACACATGCACGCCTCGGCACCCACCCGCAATGAATTCGTCCAAGCCCTCCCTAAACACATCCTCACCGAACTCGTTCTAACAATGGGCGACATGAACTCAGCTAGCAGTCCCATCTCACCACGCAAACACAAAGCCTCCTTCAACAACCCTGTCACCATCGACTTCGAACAATCCAAAGCCGCCATCAAACGTCGCAAATCCGAAGTCGTAGGTAAAATAAACCCAGCAGATGAAACATATGAAAACAAACACCTCGTTAAAAAAGCTCGCAAATCCGAACCCATCCGCCGCCCAGCACAACGTCGTTCCACCGGTACCCCCTCCGCCGACTTCCCCATCACACCCGAACAAGACCTCGAAGACTGCCGCCTCCTCATCAACCGCATGTTGACCGCACCCTCCTACTGGACACGCTACGTCAAATACTTCCGCGAACCGGTCGACCCCGTGCGCGAGCATCTAGACAACTACTTCGCTGTCGTCAAACGCCCTATGGATCTCAAGACTATCCAAACGAAGATGAATAATAATGAGTATGCGGATGCGGCGGCCTTCGAGGCGGATGTGCGACAGATCTTTCAGAATGCGTATGAGTATTGGCAGAAGGATGATTTGGTATTTAAGGAATGTGAGACGTTTGAGAATTTCTTTAACAGGCAGTGGGCTCAGCGTCATCAGAAGGCGGGGGCGTCGTCGAGGATTAAGGCGGAGACTATGGATGAGTAAGAGAGGAATGATTTGGTCTGATGGGATGTGGATTTTTACATTTTTTTCGAGGCTGGGGTGTTTACTGTATATTACTGTACGATGCTTTGCTGTGCTTCTCTTTCCGGAGTTTGTTATTTCGACATTCCCTCTTCTTCTCCCACCTAGGAAGAAGTCACAGAATAGGGAAATATCCAGCGCAGGAAATACGTCCTGCATTCTGGATCATCCATTTGCAGTTTTCTTTTCCTTTCCCTTTCCTTTGTTTCGCCTGGTCGGCTGGTTATGCGATGTATACATATAAAAGTCCAGCCACATGTATGTACAGTAATTCAGTGCCAACATCACCAAATTTTTACTTTACCTGTACTTTCATACTTCTCAGGGTATGGATATCAAGTGGGCTTTGCTCTTTATTTTTATTTTTGTTTTTTTTTCCTTTCCTTCGTCCAAGTTTCATTTCAAAGCGCCTACATTAATCACCACTTGCTTGTCCTCCTTATATCTTTTCTTCTCCATTGTTCCCTGAGTTGTCTCTTGACTGTTAAGTTAGTTAGTCTAGTCAGGGGGTAGTGGTGTTGGTGGAAGTGGTAGTGGATGTTCAACCATGGCTCGTTGGAAACGAGTATACCTTTCCCATTTGTATGATAGCGGAGGAGAATAAAAGTCACGGATGGGATGAAGCCTAACCACGTACCTAATGCGAAGCTTTTCCAAACCGAAAAACCATGACTAGGTGATGTTCGTGGGAGACGAGCCAATTAGTTCTATCATACTGCACCAGATGTGGTGCTCTTCTGATGAGAATATTTATTTGCCACAACAATCGAGCTTGTCGCTCAGAAATCAGGCTTACAGAATCGCTCTCGTGATAGTTTATTAACGGTGCGATATGATATTTCTGTTGTTTCCTTCTCAATCTACGTACGTAAATTATCTACTCTTTTCACTCCGCCGACCCCCACATACTTTTACCTACCTATATATCTCACCCAACCCACCGGTTGCTTCACGAATTGCTCCTCATCAACGACTCCTCATCTCTCCTGTCAATATCACCCCTCCGCTCTCAGAGATGCCCTCGATTTCTCAACAATCTCTCAATCTAACCATTCAAATAATTCCTGATAGCTCCCTGCAACTTCGACGCTCCCTCCCCAAGCACCTGTGTCAAATTGTCCAGATCATCACCAGCCGTTACGCCGAACTTTCTCACGAAATCCTTGGCCGCAGTCTCCAGATCTCCGTAATCATCCCCATCCGCTCCTCCTTCTGGCTCGGGACGACCGAAGTAAGCGTTGGATGAGATGGCACTGGCACCCTCGAAACCTTGAAGACGAGTCTTGGCTTCGCTTTGAGCTGCTGGATCGTAGGCACCTTTGTTGAAGAATTCGTCCGAGGAAATACCTTTTTGTGAGCCGAACTTTTGGCGGGCGTATTTTTCATCGTCGGCTACGCGATGGAGGGATTAGTTAGGAATTGTAAATTTGAAATGTGAGAATTTGTGGATGGGTATTTCATACCTTCTTGTGCGATTTTAGTAGAACCAACAGCACCGAATCCCATTTTCTTTGCGGCAGGTTGTGCAGGCTTGCTTCCTCCAACTTGTCCAAAGCCCAAACGACCCATACCCATGCCGAGTCTTTCCAACTCGCCATCTGTACGTTCCCGACTTTGAGTCGAACCAAACCCGGCTCTTCCTGGACTGAGAGGTGTGGGTGCTGCGATTTTTGTGTCGGACTTTGCAGCGGTAGTCTTCTTGCTAGCTGCCTCCTCGGCCTCAGGGTCATAACCAAGCTTCTCGATTCTCTCTGCCTCCTCCTTTGCCTTCTTCTCCGCAGCATCAAAATCGATAACCTCGCCAGTGACCTTCTTTGCTCCTAGCTTTGTTTTTTTGGCTCCCAGAACATTGGCCTTTCTAGGTCCAGCACCAACTGCTGTCTTGCGGAGAGCAGCGGAAGATGTCGTACGGCTGGCTGCTGGGGCGGCAGACTTGTCGGAACTGAGAGGAGAGGGGGCTCTGTTGGTTCCATTTCCAGCCCCTGCGCTGAGGAAAGGAGATGGAGTACGCCCAATACCAGGTGTGCCAGTTCGGGAAACAGGAGGAGTAGGACGCTTGATCATGGGCTTATCGAAATCGGTGAAGAAATCTGGCTCTTCGGCTGGAGTTGAAGGTCCATCTGTCTGGCCTGCACCGGCGATGTCCTTGACGGTCACGCTGTCTGGGTACCTATTCCATATCTTAGTATGTGTCAATCCGAGAGCATCTCAATCTGCTTACTGTAGAGCATCCTGTGTTGAGAGGTTCTTCAAATATAGCTTGTATTTCCTGGCGACCTCGGAATCGTACTTTGTTCTTGGGTCTTTGTTTCGCAATAGGGCAGTTCCGCCATGTGATTGCCACCACTTTGTTGCTGCATCATTTCCACCCACCTTCATTGTGCGCATTTCGCTGAACTTCCATTCTAACACTCAGTCAGTCCTGTGCCATCTGCAGGTAGCGGGGCATCCACATACTGTCCAAGCCCACGGATCGAACGAATGAGATATGGGTGCCCAAGTTTCGGTGGTGAGAGGAGCAATCGAGGCAGATGTAGATTCCGAGGGGCGATGATGCCCACGTAGGGTTATCTGCCAAACAATCGAAGCATTTCTATTTGCGCCTCCGGTCAGTCCATGCTCCTTGAACGGAGGAGCTGGGATATTTACGCTGTTCCCTGCTTGTAACGGCCTCAGGGCCGCAAAGAATGCGGTCTTTTCCGTTTGCGAAGCTACCGAATCCATGGTTGCGAATATATGAGAAGAAAGTTCTCAAGATTCAAGAGCTCAAATGGGACCAAGGATGGCGAACTCGTATCCCTTTTCGAAGTTGAGAGGTCGATGTGAATTTGACTTGGGGGCGGGCCAGATTGCGCATTTGAGGGTCAGACTTGGCTTGCTTGGTCCCAACGGGCCTAGTGGCTTTTTAGGAAGAACTTCCCCACATGCGCAGCGAGCTGTCTGTTGGTGAAGCTTCGCTCGTAGAGCTAGACAACATTCATCGCCAACAGGTTATTCTCTACATTGGATTAGGAGGATTGTGGTCGCACTCGCCAACATGAATTCAATCAGTCGAGCAACTTCACTATGGAGTTTCCCATCCACCCTACGGCCTCTCATCGCAGCTAGACTTTACGCGACTCAAACTGGCCTTGGGACTTCAAGCGCGACGCCCAGGCCAAAGAGGAAAGCTGTAACGGCATTTAACGATGATGG
>JBAMDN010000591.1:0-52494 GCA_037074945.1 Tetracladium marchalianum | reverse complement strand
GTGAATAAAGTGGATCGATCTACGATCGTATCAAATGCCTTGGTAGACCTCTCTCACAACAGCATAAGCGAGAGCTGACTTCACATACCATCGAACTGAACCCCACTTCCGAATTTAAGGTTGTAACTCAAGAAGAGCTAGCGTATGAGCCTTGATAATGGAAGCCTTGCACGGAATATTGAACATCTAACCTTCCGGCGTTTGTTCGTTCCCCGTCAAGCATTTCCAAAAAGAATGAATCGCACCGAGCCTCATTCAAATTCCGTCTTCACCTCAAATGTTAATCTTCCGTACATGAAGAGCATCTCACAGCGCATCCTTGACTCTATTCTCGTGGGGTAGGACATGGAGCAAACCTCTCCTCTTCCACAGCCTTGCTCAAAAATCTCAACTCTTTCACTTACCCCTCCTTCCCATCTTCGGCAAAAACCCAGCAGCACATTTCTCACCTTCAAATGCAACGCGGGCAGCTGCCTTCCATACGTTTGTAATATCACTAATCCTAGGCGCTGTCCAGAACAAGCGGCAGTTTGCATACTCGGCCAGAAGCTGTGAAGGTGTTCCGTTGGGAATGTTTTGGAAAAGAATTGTATCGCTCGCGTTTATACCACCACCAAGGCTACGAAACATTGGATATGAAGTCAACGTCTTCAAGGTTTCATTTTGTTCTATTCAAGACCGCCAATATATTTAATTATTTTAAATCATTTGATAAGTATAAAGGCACGACGAAAAACGTAAGGGTACATGCCTTGAGTTGCAAATCTTCGAGCGACCTGTGCGTAGTTTTAGATAGCTAGTACATGAGAATTAGTTTTCAAAAAAGGCCCCAAGAAATAACTTACAATCGAAACTAAGAGACTGCGCTCCCTTAACACCACCCACTGCTTGAATCCAACCTGGGTGGGCTCGACTCCCCCATCGTGACAGTTTTCACACCAGCAGCTCTCATAAAGTCAACAAATAAGGAGCATGTCGAAGCACAATATCCATCTGTCAGGATGATGATATTTTGGGTCTTGAATGGTTTCTCAAAATCTGTACGATTTCCGTATCCAGTGCTATTGATCCCCAGGCCGGAGGCGTTGAAAGTGGTAAACTCGTTGTCTAGATTCCACCTGAGTAGAGAGGAATAAGCCCTCCATTTGGAAAATTGTCCTCGAATGATCTGAAGGGCTCGTTTTTGACATTGCAATCGTGTTGGTAATTGAAGAATGTCTCTGCCACACTGATTGTGTCGTAGTCGGCGGTCCTGGGATTATATTGAGCTGGTATCTTGGCGCTGAAGATTTTGGCAATTTCAAGAAAAGATTCGGAATTTCGAAACCTTGATAGTCCGGCTTGAATAATGCTGGGGAATAGCTGTCGGAAAAGATAATAGCCCTGAAGGACAAACCCTCCTCCATTTGAACGTAGCCAAAGTGAGCCAAGTGAACTCGTTGGCCTGCGGATGGGGACTTAATGAGATCGATCACTAGCTTCTTCTTTCCACTCCTTACAGCATTTGCAAAGAAGGTCTCTGCGACGAAGTGGAATTCGTTCGGTTGGTGAGGCGCAGATCCCACCACACTCAAAACCGCCACATCCGTGTACGTGGAGCCATTCAAATAGAATCCAGCCATTTCACTGTTGTAATCGGAAATGACAGGAGACGGATACCCAGCAGATACCAAAAATTATTTCGAGCCATTACGATCCTGGTCAAAAAGAAAAAGAGTCTTGCCATGATTGCAATACTCTTCGTAGTACGCTTCTCCATCAGTGATACCTCTGAAATTGGTCTTGACCTTTGCAAAATTCTCCAGTATATCACTTGTTCCGTTGTCAAATGTAAATGTCGTATTAGCCCCGGGATAGAAATATCTTTGGTTGGGTCAGTATTCACAACGTGATGAGTGACAGCACACGCCTTCCCTTTCCACTTCGAGCGAAGTATCCTTGCGTATCACCAAAATTCGTAAAGTACATCGCTTCTGAGAAAAACATCGCATTATAAGCGGCATCCGCATCCTGCTGAGAAGAGAATGTGAATGCAAGGTCAGCAACAAATTTTGCAGCATCAACTCCGTTGATTTGGGTTACTGTTGGAGCCGAGGACGGCGAGATCAATACATCCTCTGTGATTTGTCAGCAGACTACTTACACCACGGATATGACATACCATAGAACTTGATCTTCGGAAATATGATACCATCTTCACTGACTCATATCAAAGCTTTGGGGCGTTTGAATTCAAACGCAACAGTCAAAGCATCAGGAGAGAAAAAGAAGTGACCATCGTGGCTAAGGATGAAGGCCTTGTACAGGTCCAGGGAGAAATCGGATTCTCCTTTGTAAAACTTGCCTTGTGTTCTTGATTTTATGGACGCAAGCGAGTCGAGAACGTTATGGGGTGGGAAGAAATAGCCTACCGGAGGATCCTTTTTGTATACCAGATCTTCTTCATAGTAAAATCAGCGAAAAATGAAGTCGGCATACCACTTTGCCATTCAACACAGGGAAGCAATGAGTCCACAAGCCTGATCGCTTGCTCTTTACCCAGGGGTACAGATCTAAGACAGTCAAGAGCTCATTGTGCAGGAACATATCGTGCAGCTATATATCGCTTAGCATAAAACAGCAAAAATAATGGAGGAACTGACAAGGATCAGACCTAATGGCCCCGGGTGTTTGAGTTATTTGGGCTGCAATAGATCTGCTCTCTTGAGCGCAGGCGCCAGTCGCTATGCCCTGAAGAGGTGTGGTCGTTGAAGTTGGCGTTGTTGGTGTTGTCTTAGTGAGTGTCTGAATACAACTACATGCACTCGATAGTCTGTAGGATAATGGCCCATTTTGGTTTTCTTTGCAGGCTTCTGCGACGAAAACTGGCAATGGTGTGGGAATGGTAAAAGTTTGTGTGGGAGAAACACAGAGGGATGTTGCCTCCTCCAGGCGACCTGGTGTTTTGCTAGCTCGGAGAGCTCGAAGACAATTGTCAGCGTTGCACTCTTTGGCAATTGATCGACCTAGAACTTTCAATAGAAAAATTGATAATAAGAAACGCATTTTCACAAGGAAAGAAGAGACCAAGCTAGGGCAGAGTACGGAACAACTTGCTACTCAACTCCGGACGAAGGATATCTCGTCTCTTCTTATGCCCTGTAAGACGGAGTACAACAACAGTGCAGTACAGACTATCTCCGTCTTCTGCTCATGTGAGGTAACCTTGGTTCGGAAGTTGTGGGTTGGACAAACATTTTCGAGTCGTCCTAAATCCTTTGGCTTCGTCCGCATTGCCTGAGAAACTCCTTCCCTTGTGGCTTTCGACATTGCGTGAGTGCCATTTGAGCGAGTTATGTGAAACCCAGAAAAAAGGGGTCCTTTTTGGTTTTTTCACCTCAAGGATTAATGGCATCAGGAGATGGTTCTTTGGTTGAACTTGTGGTAGATCTCATCATGGTACAACATACGGCCGGCAGCATGTTCAAGTCGCCCTGAAACGGCAGGCCATCTCCTAAATGCCTCCCGCTTGGGTTGTCAGGTCCATTGATATCTCGATTTTCAATGCCATTATTGCAGTTTGTGAGCCGGTGTCTTTGTATTTCTGGGGGACTTAGTGTTTCCCGCATTTAGTCGAACAATTGACGTGGTTGTGGAAAGAAAGGAGACGTGAATCGTCACAAACCCACCCGACCAAGTCTCTGATCACGTAGAATTCTGCACCAACCGACTTTCCAGAATTTCGTGTGAGACTAATGTAAAGAATTGTTCACATACACGTACACTACTTGATTTACTCAACTTTCTTGCCTTCAATGCCCTAAGATTTCAAGGAAATGAAGGAGTATCCACTATCACGTGATGTTCGTTGATAAACAGAATGCGTGGAACGCGTTCTGGAAAACAAATACCGACGTCAGAGGGATCAGGATCGTCCTTGGGACGGATAGATATCATTCCCTCCCCCCTCCTTGAAACCAATTCCCCAGCTGCTATCTTCATCTTTCCTAAAATCCATCTTCATTTCATCCACAATGGCCTCTCTCAGAAATTTCCAGGCTCTTCAGCCTAGATCAGACAACCCCAAGGTCAAGGCCGAGGCAGCACTATTGCCAAACCCAACCCAGCCACGAAGCAGCAAGAGAAACCTCAGAAACCCGTAAGCGATCAAAGTAAAAAGCGAAAGGCCACCGACCAAGAAATCGAATCAGAAGTCGAATCGAAAGTCCCAAAAATCGAGTCAAAAGTTGAACCAAAGGTTGAGCCACAAAAGGTGTCTAATGAACGACCATCTACCCCACCTCCTGCAGCTGAAGCTGGTCTCCCATCAGAGCTAGCAGACGAACCCAACTACGAGAGGACTCCTGGCCGTGACGGGCCCATCAAGAAGGCTGGTAACTCCGTCCCATGGCCCAAAATTGCACCTTTCAAAGGTCCAAAGGGGAAGAGAGTCCGCAAGACTCCCATGGAAAAGGAGGCGGAACAGACACAATTTATTCTGGAAAATGAGGGAGCTACTTTTCATGAGTGTGTAATTTGATTCGGTCGAACACAATCACTAAATGACTAACCTGGTTATAGTCTGTATGTGTGTCGCCAGCGAGGTCCAAATGGTCCTCCCACTTACGATAAATCTGGCTTTCTACTGGATTATAACAAGGTGATGGATTGGTTCGCGCCCAAATCTTACAATAAGGATAAGATGGTCAGGAGCATGGATAGAACCGTGGCGAAATCAGAGAGTGATGAAGATATTATGAGGGAGATTTTCTATGTGAAAGGCGAGGCACCGGAAAAGGACCCCTGGCGCCATCATTTCAAAGACGCATTGATAGACCGTGTCTCTAAAGATTTGAATATTCCTTGGCACAAGGTCGGGCCAGAGGAGTTTAGGACTTGGGAAAAGAAGGGATCCAGAAAGGCAAGGAAAGGAGAATACCTGGAATTCTCGCAAAAGGAAAAAGCAAGATTCTCGAGGCTTCACATCGGATGTTTACTGCGAAAGTAGACGGACATCTTGGACCATTCGTACAGTACAGTTCTGCTTTACTTGTTTTTGATATCATGTATTTTTAGTCACGTTTGCTTGTTTTGTATCAGAAGGTTCTTTTGGCCTTTCTTCCTTCATCAATTTCTCTGTTCGCTCAGGCGGCGTCTAGTCGATTTCGTTGTTGCTGTCACATAAAAGTATCATCACAATTGATATCCTTTTGTTCTTGACAAAGTAGACCAAAAACCACAGGCCTCTGTGACTTCTCCTCCCAACCGATGACGGCCTAGCACAGGGCTGAATTAGAACACCGAAATAAAGGCGACTTTTCAACGCGATATCTTTGTCATCTATGGAGATATAGTCCGCGGTGTTTGGATAAGCGATCGAGCGGTGAGTTTGGGCTAGAGATGCAAAAGTGTGGGATTTTTTGAAAGATCAAGTGATGCAAGTCGGGATTAGTGAAAGAATGTAGGCGGAAGCGGAATCTTCGGGATTTGAAAGGAAGGATGGAACTGAGTCTTTGAAAGGCTAGTACAGTAATGCAACATCGACATAACGACTGAGAAGAAGTTACAATAGATTTTGGTGTGTATTTTTAATAGAAGCACATGCATGACCTTTTTCCAGTTCTCACTAGCAAAGCGAGGAGGTAAACATAGCATGATTGGCGCACTTGCCGACAGGAAGATTTTCCAAACGCCTGCCGACTCGCTCTGCGGATGTACTTGTCGTGTTACCTAACACAATCCGAGGTCAAATCCTTTGAAGGGGATCCTACGAGATGAACGGACGGCTGACACCTCATGCAGTGTACTTTGCGTTCGGGGCTTGCTACCATGGTCGGCAACACTTTTCAGGGTAACATACGATTCGATGGTGGAACCGGTGGAGATGTGCCTGGCCTGGTTCCTACTGTAGACACAATTGACGAGGCAGATGATATCCTTCTCTTGCAATGACGCTGCAAAGCCGTTGTTGCTCTTGTTGTGTACTGTACGTTTAATACTCTATAGATGAATTGTTGTTCTTGCCATGTTCAACACCAGCGATTGTCTGAAGGGACCAAGAGGCGCAAAGGATATTTTGACATCCGGGGAAATGTAAAGATTGACCAATGAACATGTGTTTAATGTGCGAGTAATCCGACTGCACGTTAGCGGATCTCTTGGATGCGAAACCTCGAGCTAAAGAAAGTTGACCCCATCAATCCGCACTCATATGAGGTCTTGCGCCCACCACCTATCTCCTTTCCTTTCCCCTTTTTTACCGCTCTTTCAACTCCAGCACTTCCCCTCCTCCGCAAAAACTCCAGAATATACTATTCGCTCGATCAAAAAACTCAGCGTCAGTCCATTGCAATTACACACCCGCCACCATGGACGCCGTTCTTCGTCAATCGAAGTCCATGTGTCCCTTTCTCATGAAAACCTCGCCCGCCACTTTGCGCTCCCTCTCGACTTCGACTCGCAATGCCTCTCCTTGCGGTGGCAGCATGTCCAATCTGCAGACCATCGCTCGTCGCTGCCCCATCATGGGTAAGGCCCTTGCTGTTCAAACTGCAAAGGCTGGAAAGGTGGGCTTTGCCAGCGCTGCGGCTCTCGGAGCAATCAGGACTTTCTCTGGTAAGGTCGGCTCTGGAAAGGCCAGAATCCATACCAGCCGTCCAAATGAGGCCAGAGCTGTCGAAGATACTTTGTTTGGTCGGGAGAAAGGTATTTTCTGCATGATTCCACCCCACTACAGAATATATGCTCACCACCAGTTCAGTCCCCCTTTCTCCACCAAAGCCTACTCGACAGCCTGCTCATAATGGCAAGAAGTTTGACTATGAAGCATTTTACAATGCCGAATTGGAGAAGAAGCACAAGGACAAGTCTTACCGCTACTTCAACAACATCAATCGACTTGCCAAGGAATTTCCCCGCGCCCACATGGCTTCAAAGAAGGACAAGGTGACAGTTTGGTGTTCCAACGATTATTTGGGTATGGGACGCAATCCTCAAGTTTTGAAGTCGATGCACGATACTTTGGAAGAATATGGTGCAGGTGCAGGAGGAACCCGAAATATCTCCGGACACAATAAACATGCCGTGAGCCTGGAAGCCTCCATCGCAAAATTGCACGGAAAGGACGCGGCTTTGGTTTTTACATCTTGCTATGTTGCCAACGATGCGACTCTTGCGACACTGGGAGCTAAACTCCCTGGCTGTGTTTTCCTTTCGGATTCCCTCAATCATGCCTCCATGATTCAGGGAATACGACACTCCGGAGCGAAGAAATTGGTCTTCAAACACAACGACCTCGTTGATCTCGAAGAAAAACTAGCTTCTCTTCCGTTGGATGTCCCCAAGATTATTGCTTTTGAGTCTGTGTACAGTATGTGTGGCTCTATAGGACCAATTGAAGGAATATGCGACTTGGCAGACAAATATGGTGCTCTCACCTTTTTGGATGAAGTCCATGCTGTAGGCATGTATGGACCACACGGTGCTGGGGTCGCAGAACATTTGGATTTTGATGCCCACGCAAATGGTCGTCCCAAGGGAACGGTCATGGACAGAATTGACATCATCACTGCCACTCTTGGAAAGGCTTATGGCTGTGTAGGGGGTTACATTGCAGGTTCCACTAAAATGGTAGATGCAGTTCGCTCTCTTGCAGCAGGGTTCATCTTCACCACCTCCCTCCCACCGGCAACCATGGCTGGCGCTCAAGCAGCCATTGAGTACCAGAAGGAATTTAAAGGTGATCGCCGCTTGCAACAACTGCACACCCGAGCAGTTAAGGACTCTCTCTCGGAACGAGACATTCCTGTCATTCCAAATCCAAGTCATATTATCCCAATTCTCGTAGGCAACGCTGAGCTCGCAAAGAAAGCATCAGACATGCTCTTGGATACCCACGGGATCTATGTCCAAAGTATCAACTACCCAACTGTCCCAGTTGGTCAAGAACGTCTCCGAATCACGCCAACACCCGGTCACACTCGCGAGTATCGCGAGCATCTCATCGAAGCTATCGACTCCGTTTTCACCGAACTCGGTATCAAGCGAACAAGCCAATGGGCCAAGGAAGGAGGCTTCATCGGTGTAGGTGAAGAGGGAGTCGCGGACCCTGAACCCCTCTGGACCGACGCTCAACTCGGTGTTGAGGATGTCGTCAAGGAGATCAAGTCCTCGACTCCCGTTGGTGTGATGGAGACTCTCCTTGCGAGAGAGAGTGCTAGGGCCGTTGGTGTTGGTGCTTAAGTCGTCTTTACATCTTTTGTCCAAAGAAATGAACAAGGCAGGCGGACGGACAGGCTCATCGGACCCAAAACCACTTTCTTTCGAGCGGAGAACTGTCAATTACCTTTTGATATTTTGCTGATGATGTTAGAATCTCAACACCTTCTGATATCTCCGATTTAAGAATGAACACAAATATTGCCTTGGTGGGATCGACATAGATCCCTCCTGTTTTCACACAAAATTTGCGTCTCTCTGTCTTATCAATTGTGAAGTTCAGTCTTATTTCTAGAAAGCGTTCAAGTTGTGCAATGATTTTCATTCTTGTTCACTGGGGTATCTTGCAAGTAACATACAATCAAATTCACTGGCGTACGTTGTTTAACGTGCAACCAGAGCTGTAGCAAGTGTGCAGCAAAGACAAACTCCCATCCATCCATCCATCCCATCCTTATCCCACCCATGCAAATGGATTGATTCTTCTGTCCCATCATAAGAGACAAATGAGTTTTCTCTCAATCTAGCGCAGTCATACCATACTCATGCCCACCTAGGTACACAATCTTGCAACCCTCACTCTCGCAACCTAAATTCTCGCAGAGAGTCCAAAACGCCATCAACACAATCCTGCATGTTTGCCATCCGCTCCTTCAACCCCTTATTCTCTGCCTTCAACAAACCCACGGTATCCCACGCAAAACTCGTATCCTTTCCCTCGCAATTCTTACACTTCTTCTCACCAATTGCAACCTCATCAATATCCTCGGTCTTGGCACCGCTGAGTCCCTGCAAAACCTTTTGGAAGGTACTCTTTTGCTGGATAGGCTTAGCAGTCTCGGGAGAGAAGGTAGAAGGACGTGGGTTTTGAATGATGTGTGCGAATGAGGCTTCATGGATCGAAGCTTCAGAGGTCGAAGCAGCGCTGTGTTGGTATAGTAGACTTGGCGTTGAGGCTACGGTTGTCATGGAGGTGGGAGACATGCTACGCGAGAAAACGAGTTGGGATTCATCGTCTGAACAAACGGAAATTTCACCATATGAAGTTTCACCATATGAAGATCTCCATTTTGTTTGTGGGGCGCGTGCGGGCGTCAAAGTGGTAGAGTCCATTGATGATAAAGGATCGTCAAAGTCAGAATATTCCATGAACTGTCGTCCAAGTGACATCTTGGAGTTTGATTTCACGAGAGCGATGGATGCTTCTCTAGCGGCGGCTTCGTCTCGTCGAAGTTGCTTTTCGTGCGCAAGGGATTGGGTGAGGAGGTGGATCTGAGTGTCCTTTTCGGCGAGTTGGAGCGACATCATTTCGAGTTGAGATTTGAGACTCATGACGCGGATGCAGGATTGTTCGTGCTCTTCCGTTTTGGCCTCATGTTCTTGAGCGAGGTCTTGCAAGGCGAGTGTGCGGTGGCGGTAGGCTGTTTGGAGACGTGTGAGGATGCCTTCGGCATTTTGAAGGAGATTCTTGAATGCCGCGGGGGAGAAGGGATCTTGTGCTTGACCGCTGGGGCAGAGAGCTTGTTGGATGTCCATGGTGAGGAAGTCATCGTTAAGCGAATGTGAGATTTGCCCTGGTGACTGGGGTTTGGTAGCGGAGAAGAAACCGCTGAGGATGGAGGTCGCGGAGGATGGCGTGGTAGGTATGCTGCTCATGAAGCTTGATACGGAATCCATACTTTGGTTTGTGAGTCTCTTTTGTTGCTTGCTGGTTGTCTGGTCCATGCCTGAGATACCCAAAGGAACGGGGGCAGAGGCGCCGGTGAACCAAGAAGATATTCCTCCTGCGACACCGTTTGCACGCGGTCTATCTGAGATCTTCACGACCCCGTCGCGATCTCCTGTTAAGGTAGGCATGAACTCGTCTTCGAATCCTTTTTGTGATATCTCTTTAATAGGACTGCGACTTCGACTTGGAGTCAGAAGGTTCACAGAGAAGGTGGGCAAAATTTCGGTGAGTGATCGCTGATGTCCGCGCGTTTGTCGAACAGGAGATGGCAGTTTGCCTTCGTGCGGTTTACTTCGTGAGCCTTGTCGAGTTGCGAGCTCTGTGGTACGGGGAGGGGGTGAATCGTGGTTGTTATAAGTTTCGAGGGTCCATGTTTGCGGGGAGGAGGAGGAGCTTCGACGATGGGCAGGTCGACGGAGTCGACCTAGATCTGAACCGCTGGACGACATGTTTCAGAACCTGATCTTCACCTGTGCCAAAGGTGAGGTTGCTAGTCAGGAGTAGTCGGGTACTAGTGCAGGTAGACGGCGACAGAGGGTGATAATCGACGGTGATGGTTGTGTATGCTGTAAGATAAACAAATGTGGAGCTTGGCGTGAATGAAAGAAGTAGGTAATGATGCTTTGCCAGTGATCGATGAATCTAGTTCGGCATTTGCGTATTGAAGAGTATGCTTTGTTGTACAAATATGTCTGAGAAAGGGGGATGCCCTTGGTGTAGCGCAGTCCCAGTTCAGTTCTGGTCCGTGGTTGTCAAAAGGCGTGGTGTGGATATACTCGATTTGGACCAGTTCCTGGCCTGTTCTGGATGGCCGATCAGGCGCAACGCGGGGTCTATCGATAGGCGTTAGTGGATGCGATTGCCGCCGAACGCTAAAGCGTAGCCCAATGTCTGAGCGAAAGCTAATGAAGTATATCTTCAAATCTCAAAACAACGTGAAAGATTGTGGGGGACACAGGAAGTCGAGATGAGGCCTTGAAAGGAAATGACCCGGAGACTTGGGTGGTTGTCCTCTTGTAACCTGGGCATTTCGTGGAATACTGGAGGCTGGTGATCGCCAACACTTTTCGGTGGCTGGGAAATTGGAAGTGGTGGGGGGCTTCCATCATGTCCATCTCTATCTCCTTAACAAGTTTCATCAACTTTTTCATCGTTTTTCCATCGTCATCCTTTTCCCCATCAAACGGCTCTGGGCCTTGTGGATGCTGAAGACGGGTCCATGTTCTGAGGGGGTGGTGAGGGTTTGGTGTGGATGTCCTTGACTCGACTGCTAGTGCAGTTAATCGGGCTTCTAGTCCTCCAGGTTCTGGCGATGGACTGAGACTTTGTATCACTTTGGTCTGCACGCGGACCGGATGCCTGGGGCCTTGCAGCTGTCTCTGCTTCTTGTTGCTTTGTTTGTAATTTGGATTTGCCACATCTATTCAGCTACTGTACTCAAGTACAATACAGTGTCCAGTGTTGGTGTTGAGCGCGTTCAACGACTAGAGAGTTTTCTGGTCAGGGACGTGAAAGAAAAGGAAAAGCTCGAGGGCATTAATGAACGGGAAACAGTCGCAGACCTGCAGAATCTGCAGAATAACGACCTGCGTCTGTTATCTCCACCTTCTATGTTCTCTCGATCTTGTGCAGCGCGAGGCGAGGCAGGAAGTTCTCTCATTGCCTACCCCCTCCCCTACCTTAGTTTTCAATTTGTCAATTCCTGTTCGCCGGTGCTTGTGGAATGTTATGCAACGTATCTTAATCGAAATTCTCAAAAGATATGTGGTAATGGTCCTTACGGGTAGTGATCATGACTCTGATGACGCGAGCTCTGGTCACATTTTTCTTTGCTTTTTCTCGCGATGCGTTGTTGTTTTGATGCCATCTCTCAACCGCTACACGTTCTGTTTTGCTTCAATCCCCACCGCATCAGCATGTTGTCATTCATTATGCCTTTTCATGCATTTCTGCTTTGTTACTATTGATGCAGTGTATCTTGTTTGGGGTGATCTGTCGTTTACATGCCTTTTTTGCGGCATTTTTGGAGGGACTTTTGTGTGCAGTACGTACATGTGTATGTTGCAGCTTACGTTCTGTCAAGGCCAGGCTGCATCGGAATGCTTTTCTTTCCGGCCACAGGATGGAATCTTATCGATGGCGAGTCAAGAAATGAAGGGCGAGAAGAGAAAGATGAGCCGATTGTGAGATTCATTGATGGCGGGTCATTCCCTTGCTTCATGTACATGGTTTTGCTTCTGGCGTTACTCGGACTTTCTATACAACAATGTCTTCACGTGAATACACCGAACCGGAGCTCCTCAAAGACTCGGAAAAATTTACAGTTCATTTAATAATCGATTACCATCACTGATATCTCGGGCGCAATGATAAGAATAGCCCGCCTTGTATGCCCAAACTCCGAGGTCGTCCCTAGCTACAATCTATTGCCCCTTGATCCCCCTCCGTGTCAATTTTTTGCTTAGCAGTTTTTGCAGCTGTCGTCTCTCGGGCTGGAATCCATCCCCAGCTAACAAAGTCTCCTGGGTGAGCTTCATCGTGGTCTTAGCATAAGCAAACAGCTCTTTGTTCTTCTTTTTGAGAGAGCCGAGTTCCAAGCTCAGTCGTACCGAGGCCTTGGTCCAACTCTTCACCATCTGCTTCAGCTTGCCGTTCTGCTTTGTCAATTTCTTTTTATCTTCGTCCAGCTTATCTACCTCTTCTTTGTAGTAGTCCAGTTTTATCCTCAAAACTTGCATGTCTACTTTTTGCTTCTCGCGGTGGCAGATCTCGCTTCGGATAAGGACAGCATCTCCTGCGATGGGTTCGGCAAGGGGGGCGCCCTCCTCATTGATGGTGGCAGGGTTGAGTTGATTGAGGATATTTTGAAGCTATTATAGAGTTTTCAGTAACAGTACACAATCATGGAAGGGTCCTACTCACCCGAACAGCAAGATCATCCTCCGTGATTCCCTGCAATGCCTCCGTAACCTTATGCAACGTTTCAAAAGCCAGTTCATAGCTTTCCATGAGCTCCCGATTCATCGCCAGCAGTCTTTCATGTTTTTCCTTAATTTCGCTCTCTTTGCGAGCGAAACGGGCTTCACGTTCTGAGGCGGGCTCAGCCAGAACAACCTCTTCATTGGAATTGATTTCGGATACGAGTAATCGAGCTTGTTTTCTGAGAAGCTCGAATTTGTTGGCGACGTCGGAGGGCAGAGAGGATGGAGTTGGTTCCGCAGGCCGCATGGTGATGGAGTGGGTTATGTTGGAACGTTTGTGTTGTTGAAATGATTGTTGTGGTAAAGAAAATCTAATGATGATGAATGATGGATGGTGGTGAGTGGTGAAGGGAAGAGAAGTTTCTAAGTCTGGTTGGTGTCGTTTTACCGCCTAGGTGGATGAGAACGGAGATGGTCAACTTGCACCTTCCCTTACAACTACATGCTGGGTGTATCTTCTACGATTGGGTAGCACGAACGGCAATAGCTGATTAGGTAAAATTTGAAATGGAGAAATGACACTATTTTCCATAGGTATCGTTGGGGTTCCCGTTCGGGAGTTCGTAACGTTATGATCGAGTGAATTGTAAAGAAACACTTAAATGAATATAAGCAACACGATTAGTTTGCAAGGAGCGAATATTAGGTTTTGATTTTCTGCTATACCTAAATAATACCCGTCTTCACTGTTATTTTCCTTAGTTGCTTCCAAGTTTCCTCTATCCTCAAAGACTTCGTTCGACAAAACATCTATTAATAGGTACCTATGTAGCTACAATGCCAAGATAACAGTCAGTGTGACCTACTATCTCTCTCGGACATCTCCTTCTTCCAGCTCTGCATGATTTGGGTTTCTCTGTCTGTACCGTTTGACGGCAGCACCTGGTAAGAAAAGACGGTGAAGTCATGGAATAAGGTCATTGACCACCGGATCAGCATTGATATTGTCTCGTTTTGCGGCACTCATGAAGACCAACTTATCATCTTGTACAGTAGTAGCAAATTCATCGACTCGTGCACGGAAGTGACCCATTTCAAGTTGGAACCATTGCTGCGGGAAGTCTAGTTCTTGCATAGTTCGCGCAATGCTGAGTACTTCCGCGTTGCGGTCATCCCAAGTAATGTCATCCCAACCAGGAGTCAGTCGAGGAGACCACGAATCGTTGTAAACGATCTTCACTGCATCATGATAAACAATGGGCCCCTCTCATAAGAAATCTAGTAGTGCCATATCTGCAAGAATCTTGGCATGATGGGCAACACGGTTCCCTTGCCATATGGCCTCGGAGTCCAACCCCTTTTGTTTACATGATGAGTATCTCTCATGACATGCTTCAGATATCGCTTGCGAATGATTACACCAGCCATGACCAATTTATCAGATAGCTCTGCGTTTCTCTCCATGAATTTTACGTTATTTTCCAGTCGCTTGATTTTTCTACGAAGTTGGGCGTTCTCGCGGTCAAGATTTCCCCCCCAGAAGCACGGTCGAATGTATCAGCATCGATTTCTATTATTTCGAAATCCTCTTCAACCATGTCAGGCTCGAACTGCTTTTCTTCTCTCAAACGAACATTCTCTTGGGGTTTTATTGCGTCTGCAATCGGTGGACCGTTGTCTACGATGAGATCGAAGCTCCTTGAGGAGGCAAAATTCACTTCAGCTCGCAATTGGGCCTCGAGAAGTGCGATGTCATGGTCAGCATCTTCGTTATCAGAGTAGAACTCGACACCATCTACGTTCATTGAGTCATCGACGGCTTTCTTCCATCTTCCTTCTCTAAGTAGTTGGGAGATGGGGATTTGTTCATTGTCGGCATCGATGTTGGGTGCTCTGGTGACTCAACTTCCTCTTTGAATGCACTTCTAGTAGGTATGATACGATCGTTAATGGCACACTTCTGCCTCCAGAGGTCCTAAAAGATGTTAGCCGCTGAATTCGAGGATTTGGGTGATCTGATCTTACATCCCTCAACATTCTGATGGACCTCACGCCTTAGACGTAGTCAGCATTGCCTGCCTCAAGCACCAACAGCTTCATATCTTGGGCTTGGATCTGGCAGTGAAGATCCCAAACCACCGCAAAGCTATGATCTGTTTGAGGATCGATGGGTTCCATAGTGGCGGTATTGATGTTGCTCTGAGAAGTTGGATCAATGGTGAGCGAAGAAATGTTGAGTAAGATCACAAAAGTCTTGGCACGCAGGACTTCAAAGAAATTTATGATGTTGCTGGCGTCCTAAAGCATGATAGATGATGATAACGTTCAAAATAAATACTTGGAGCTGGGTCGCTGTTCTCAGTTTCTGTTTTTACGAGGCTCTTACAGGCATCCTTCCTCATCATCATTCCTTCCATCCGCGAACATGGCAAGTGCTAACCTCATTTGAACATGTTCTGTTTTCATGTACTTCACGTCTTACTAAATTCCAGTGCGCTAATGTCCATAAACGATAATTTGTGATCGCAAACCGTATGCAGCCTTTATAACTGTGGCTTGGTGCTGTGAGCCCCCATTTTGATAGAGACAACTACTGGTATCGGAAGGGCCCACTCTTTACGATAAATCTCAAAATTATGAAACAGATTCAAAGTTTTCTGGATAATTTTCCATGTCCCTTCATAAACAAATTTTCTTCTATATGTTATATACTCGTATACGTTCTTCTTCTACTCGAGGACAAAGTGCTGGTGAACTTGCGAATTATGTTTACACTTGCTGTAACAAACACAACAGGCTTGAGACCTTTCTCAGACATCAAGATTCAATAAACCATAAAACTTCAAATACCATACATAACTACATCAATGTTCTACAGAAGTACGTCAAGGGAGCGGTAGACCACGGGGTAACGAGGTTAGCCGAACTTCGCCTAAGTCCAGACAAAACACGTAATCTGAACTTCGCTTAATTAAGTCCGGACAGAACACTTAATGTGAATTCAATAAACACCGAAGTCGTTAAAGCGATGAAAGGACATAAGAAGTAAGATGTGAAAATGGATATAATGCATTCATCTGAGAACCGCGTCTCTTTATGTCTCTTGCTCACCCACAATAGCAACCCCATACTTTCTATCAACTCAGATCGTGCGTATAATACCCTAAGAGCTCTCACATTCTGCATTTGCTCTGACAGATCCTTTCGTCAACCAGAGATCTAAAGTCTTTCGCTGCCTCTTTCGTTTCACCTTGACTTTTATCTTTCGTTTTGATTTTCGTTTTATGTCATCTCACTTTTTGATGCTGACTGTGTGTCTCTGTGAACACAAGGTTGGCAGTATCCATATAAGGCGCCGGCTTGCCTTCCCCTTATACAGTATAGAACAATTTGGTCACACTATTTCCATAGCTCAAGTCTTGATTTTACATAGTCTTTTGATATATTTGACGATATTAGCAGCATTCCGATTGCCATTGCATGATCCAAGATTCCTAGGACCAAGATACTTCAGCCTCCCCCAAGCCTACATTCCCTTCCAACACCAGGGTTTGCGATTTTATTCAGGCTGATCAGAAATTATAATTAAACAGTTGTTCAGCGTGCTGGGAAAGACGACATGGTTTGGCGGGGATTTTCGGGATTGAACGGACGACAATTCAGTGAGAAGGTTTTCGGGCGCGGAACTAGAGAATGATAATCTGTAACGGTATTGAAGTCAATCAAGCCACACCATTTCAAGAAAATTCTTCATATCATATTCTTGGGACGAAGGAAAGCAGCCTTACTTGTTCTCGTCGGAGCTCTCAACTTCCCAAGTTTCAGAGCGTATCAACAGACGATCGTTCCTCATTATGTATCACTCGCAGACAGATTCACCTACAACCCAAAACTCTTCATCCCATTTGCCTGGGCTTCTTGATCTCGCAAAGATAAGGGAGGGTTCGAATTGTCGATTTGATGCTGTGTCAGTCCGATTGATGTCAAATATTGAAATCTCTCAGCGGTGAAGGTTCCCGTTGGCGAAGAACAACCATCTTCCACTTTGGCACCTTGAATTCTCCCATCAGTCACGAATAATTACCAAATACCGCATCCAATGCCGCGGAGAGTAGAAAAACGAACGGAATTAGAACTTTCGTTCCTTCATTTCCCGGAGGGCTTTTCCCATTCCTCGCTTCCGAATACGAATGTCGAACCAAGTGGTTGACACGTTCTACGGATTCTAGCAAGGACTTTTACTTTCATAAGAAGTTTCATCTAATGATACTTATCTCCATATGCTGTGTAAGCCAAGATTCAGAACCGAACAAGCGCATTTCAGGTACACTATAGCATATTTATCATGGTCTTGCATGGATACGAGAAGCCTCGGTCGCATTACACTTAACGAGCAGGGCTATATTTGGCCCCCGCTATACCCCCAACCACAAACAAACTTGCCTAAGTTACATCCACCAATCCGTCGCGCACGCAACGTCGCAAAAAGAAGCGGTCGTTCGATGGGCAAAGAAATGTTCGTGTTGTCAACACCTTTTTTGCCGTTTCCCGCTTCCCGCCAAGACACGCGCGCAGCGCTCTCGTTGGCTGGGCACCACCACGCTGCATCCTTTTGTTGCAGTTCGCAAAATTTGGGAAACGGCGGGCTGCGCACTGCCATTCGACCACTCGCTTGTGGTGGGAAAACAATCCAACGTCAGACCCCAGGACGGGCTGAGGAATGTGGAAAAGCTGGTAGGATATTGGTAGCATTTGGCTCGTTTGGGGTTTGTGATTTGATTTCCATTTTATGTTTATCTATGGTACCGCTCAGAATTTACATAACAGCCTGTTTGGATAAATATGAATCTTTTTGTTGACTGTATTGTGCTGGGGAGATAGTGTGCCGAAGAAGAGAAATAGAAACAGAAGAATAGAGAAAAGAAGAAACCTCCGACTAGCAAACAAGTTCCTTTTCTTCCTTGATATCTGATTTTCAATTCTTCATATTTATATTTCAAATCTCTGTGGTAAGGTCCTGAAATTGTTCACCTTTGGCTCAAGAAAACAAGAAAGCTGCACCTCCTCTCATAATTCCCAGACTTAAAGACTCAAATTCATGAAATCTGTGCTAGAAATTCCAAGGAAGGCGGGGAAGAGTGTGCTTTACATTCCGCGACCTCGACGAGAAACACGTCTCATTCGGCGATAATTCGTTCGTACACGTCTCTTTGGCTCAGTATGCTCTCTGTCCGGCTCACGTTGCTTAGGAGTTGAAGCGTTGTCGCGGTGTGCTTTGAACTCATCGCGTTGCGAGCCGAGAGGGAACCTCGGTGGAGGACCACGAGCTCTGAAGTTGATGCTACCATTGTTGCGGAGCAGAGGGGAAGCTGAACGTTCTTGACGGGCTCTCTTCCGGTGATATGGACGGCGAGGGGAGCGGTTCTCTCGGAACAACTCGCGAGGATCCCACTCATCATTTCGACGAGACGATTCCAATGGTCGGCTTGATCCGTAGTAACCTTCGTCACGGTGAGATGGACTAGGAGATCGATTACGGTATCGGCCAGCATCAGCATGAGTACGGTGGTCGGAATAATTACAGGGAGAGACGCCACGAGATCCTGCAATGCCATGTGGTCTCCTATCCACGAGGCCGAAGTCGGAAGGATAGGTCTCCAGGTATTGATCGATCTGCATGACTGTAAAGAAAAAACATATTAGGAAATAATGACTTGGCTCGCAGCACGAGAAACTTACGTTGAGGCAAGTAGAAATCAGACTTCTCTACGCGGAAGTGTGCCCATTTTTGCAATCCATACAAGAGCTGCATCTCCAACTCCTCGATCTCTGCCGTGGCACGAACAACATTGCGCTTAACCCAGATAACAACCTCCAGGTAATCATTGGCTTCTTTCTCCCGGTCGCTGAGTCTGTAGAAAACAATCTCAAACTCAGGGAATAGTTCTCGAATAATATTGAAAGAGGGACTAGAGTGACTGTCGCGACCACGGATGACATGGGAGGTGTTAGGGCCGAACACTTGAATGGCGTTAGCAGGAAGGCCGTCTTGTCGAAGAGCGACGTTAGGAGGGAAGTCCAGGTTGAATCTGCGCACGTAGGCACGATAGCCTTTAATATACTCTGCCAGAAGATGTCAGTGTACTAGTGCTTTCAAAGGGTATTTTGGAACTGACCTTGTTCATGTCGAGGGAATGGTTCACGGTCAGTCTCTTCATGCTGGGAAGCCCGAGAGCTCTGATGTGCTGGGTTTGAACCCATCTTCAAGGTGATTATTTTGTCTGATTGAATCTTTGCAAGTGGTTGTTGTGTTATGATTTGGGAGGAGTGAGGTTCGCGTAAAAGGCGTCGGCGGTTGACGCGAGATAATCCGACATTCGAAGAAATATCCGCGATACTAAAAAAGGTTACGTGTACGTCTTCTTCATTGGGCGACGATGAATGCTGAATAAAAATCATAATTACACCTTTCAAGCCTTGCGAATTAGGATATTCGCAGAAAGCGTGAGTGATTAAGTTCTTTTAGGCTTTAGAGCGTTTTGTGCCTTCAACTTCTGGCGATGGTTTTAGATCCACCGTTCTTTGAACAATTTATCAAACAAGTTGCGTAAGGATTAAGGATACGCAGCATCAAGAGTGTTTTCATATTCCACTTGCATCAATTGTAGTAGCCTGGTAGAAAGAAAGGTTCTGCATGCTGGATTGTTCCCCTCCAAAACCTTGGCAAAGTTCATCTTGAAGCGAAATCACATCACGTGAAGTAAACAAACTACAACACTTCTCCATTTCAAGCGATTTCCAATACTTAAAAAGATACGTCCCACATCAATAGATGAAAAAACTCTTAAATAAAGTGATGCTGACAAGGAGAGAGATAGGGACATTGTTAGATCGAATAGATATTCAATTTTCAGGACGCGCTCCCCACCTGTGCTGCTAAAATCGATCACTTCACGTACCAACAAAGAACCACCAGCATAAATAAGAATTAGTAGTCAAAAATATTATAGATGAGACACGTACAACGCTACCGAGGAAGATCTCATTTCGTCCGTCACTGAACTAAAAACAATTTGCAAGTAATTTGCAAGTTCTGTTCAGAACTATCCGCTCCAGATATTGGACGGGGTGATACTATATCTACACTTTTGCTCTTAACCAAAAATTCTTTCTAATCATGAATTTATCGGTCAAGTCATTCAGATTCTCGCTACTGCCAGCATAGCTGCCATTGCAAAGGCCGCAAGAACTTGTCGTGTCGTGTCACTTCCCTTGTTACTTGTGATTCTCGCACTTTCCTTCCTGGGCTCATGATGACGGGTAAACTTGACTTTTCGAGTTACATCTTCGTCATCGAGAGAACTTTCTTCCCTCTTTCTCTTGCCCAAGACTGTAGGGGTTGAAGAATTTATTTCGCTTTGCACAATGCCTCTGCACATGCGCTTGGCCTTTCTTGGTTGTCCGCCACGCATTCTTCCATCTCTTGTAGTTCCGGTTTCCTCCAGCTCTTCGAAATCCTCTCGTTTGCGCTTTTGGCCAGAGATTGTAATTGGATTATGGACTTGAACTAGTGTTACCGGGGGTATGTTGTTGGCAGTAGTCGTTAGACTACACACAATGCCTCTGCACATGCGTTTGACCTTTCTTGCTTGTCCACCGCATAAGCCTCCTTCTCTCGTTATTTCTTCCAGTTCACCAAAATCCTCTCGTTTACGCTTTTGGCCAGAGATTGAAATCGGGCCACCGACTTGAACTAGTGGTATTGCGGGAGTGTTGGTGATAGGTAGGAGAGATTGGATATTTTGGTGGCTGAACGACGGAGAGTTGAGTAGAGGGGCAGAGTCAGCAGAATTTTGCCCGCTTGAGTCTTCTTGGATACTTGGCTGCACATCCGTAGCGTTGGTATCCGAGTGGATGAAATCCAGGTGGTCCTCATCTATTTGGCTTTCATCCAAGTAGTTTTCCTCCAGGTGGCTCTCATCTAAGCGGCTGTGCATGGAGGCAACACCGTGCTGGTTGAAGAATGGAGTACCTCGATGGAAGCCTTGGGCTCCTGAATTTGTTAGAACATTGAATTGTGAGCTCATAGAATTCGAGTCAAACAGGCCAATACTTAGAGAATCGTGACCTGAAATCCGTGTATTGAGTGGAGGAGCGAAATAAGTAAGAGTTTGGTAAGCACTTGGGTTTTCCAGGATCGGTGATTGCTGCGTCGTCGAGGGAGTATTGAATTGTTGAAGGATTAGATTTCCGTGCCCGAAAACATGAGAAGTGGATGGAGGGGCGGTGTAACCAGGAGCTTGATAAATATTTGAGCTTGCCTGCAAGCTTGGTTGTGGAGACATATACGCATTAATAAGCTGGTTTGCGATGGGAGCCTCTTTTCCAAAGACATGGGTAGTATATGGAGAAGTAGAGGAAACATGAGCCTGGAAGACGCTTGGGTTTGCCTGAAAGTTTGGTCGTGAAGCCGTAGTATTGACACCCAAGTGATTAGCAATTGATCCCAGGCTGAAGATCTTGGAAGGAGGCAGAAGTATAGAGTGAGTAGAGACTTCCTCTGCGGTAGAAATCCTCAGATTGAGAACGCCCATCGTGATTGAGTTGATGAAATAATCAACACAATTTTTGTCTATGTTTGCGCGTCCCAGGCCTGATCGGACAACAGCAATAATGCTCTGTGTGGTCTGACTGGCTAGCTTAGAGCTGCTCATGCTAGACGTAAGACACCACTGCTCTGTGCTGTCTGCACAACTGGTCCAAAGATGCTCGTACTGGGAGTGACAGCGCTACTACTCTGTAGTGTCTGCCTAGCTGGCCCAGAGCTCATTATAGTCGGAGTAACAGCACTACTGCTCCTTGTGGTCTGCCTAATTGAGCCTGCAGAAACATCTTCAACCTGTATTTCTTCATTGGGAGGTTCAGGGATTTCCGAGATAGTAGCACTTTCAACAACAGGATCTTGCTCAACAGGCCCAGTAATACTCAGAGTGGCTAGCTCTTGCTCAGCAGCACCAGCGACATTCGGAGTAACAGCACCTGTGCTTGTCACAACGTCGGTTCCAGGTACAGAGTTATCAACGGGTCCAAGAGTACCAGGAGCAGAAGTTTCTGGATCCGTAGTCGGTTCGGCAGCAGGTTCAACAATACTTGACGCCGGAGCAGAAGTATTTGAATCCGTTGCTTGTTCAGGAACAGGTCCAACGATACTTGGAGGCGGAACAATAGAATTCGAATTCGCTGTTGTGATGGTAAGAGGTGCGTTGATATTCGATGGAGCAGCACCCGTAGCCGTTGTCTCTTCGTTGGCATATCCAGAGATACTAAGAACCGTACTGACTGCCTTACTTGCCTCGAAAACACCAACACGATCCACTGTACCATTTTTCTCTTTTTGAGGAGAGACGTCTGCACCTGTCTTCTGTGCAGATCTCGCCTCGTCAGAATCGCTTTCATAGTCGCCGACATCATCACCTGTTGACATCTCTTCGTCAGAATCGCCCCCAGAGAACTCGTCATTCTCAGCAGAACTATCTTCGTCTGAGTAACTCCTAGAGGACTCATCATCCCCATCAGAACTATTTCCTTCCGAGTCGTTTTCGAAAGCCTCATCCTCCCCACCTGACATGTATTCATCCAATTCGCTGCTTTCGGATACTTCATCATCCTCAGATGACGTATCTTCATCTGAATCTTCAGATAACTTATCCTCTTCGCTCGACATATCAACATCGGATTCACTATCGGAGTACTCACCCTCGTCGAGAACATACTGATTTCTCAGGGGCGAAGGTCCTGGTACGTGCTTCTGGGCACTATACGTCTTGAATCTTCGCTCCAAGGAAAACACGGCAGGTACTGGTACGGCTAGACGATAGTTCCTGTCTCTTCTCATCTTGAGTTGGACATTGAGCCATCTTGCCAGAGCGTGGCAAATTAGATGGCCGCGGTTGAGACAGTTTTGTTTTGCCTTGAGGGCTTCCTGGGCAAAAGGGCCAATCCAAGGGACATTTGGTATGCCCTTACAAACTGGGAGGACAGGTCTTCGGGACATAAAGTTCTTTTTCTCCTTTCTCTTATTGTATACCCACTAAGGAGTCATCAGCGAAGGCACACAGATAGACCGACGGACATACTTACCACATTTTTGTGTTTGAACCGACGCAGAACATATCGCGGTAACTCGGGATCCTCTGTCTTCTTCATACCGATTGTGCTGAACTTCGCCTTTCTGCCGCCGCGGAGATCGACATATGTATGGGTGCATCGATACTTTTCCAATAGTGCTTGATTGTTGATGGAAGATTGCTCACGCTCTCGTAAGCTTTCCTTTGGCATCTTGACCAGTGGCCCAGCGAGACGAGGGAGAGGAAGGTAAACTTTAAATGACCTGAATAAGGTCTCTGTGCCAAGATAGAGGGAACTAAACTTGGGAACATAGTCTGCCGCAATTCTAATTTTCTCAAATGCCCACAGAAGGGTCTTCGTGCGTGGGCCATGCACCACTATTTCTGTAATAGCTCCGAAGTTATCCAAATGGCTGGCGGATGGTGATGTTTGCTGGACATTGGATGTGGTGGAGGGTTGGTGATTTGGTGCTGCGTCCATGCCGGACGAGACAATATTCATTCCAAATGAAAGAGAAGAGAATTCGTTGAGGAGATCGTCGAGGTCTTGAGGCGTGGCTTGCTTTAGACGAGGAGTCGATCGCGGTGTTACACCTGGTCTATTCGAGGTAGCTGGATGACTCGCCATACTGAGTGTTTTATTGGTTGCCATTGCTGTTGGGCAATCCGAGGAGACTGTTGGTGGTGAGGATAGAGAGGTAGAGGTTGATGTGTCGAAGAAAAGGCAGCTTCGCTGGTGGTGGCAGAGAGATAGAGGCTGACAGGTCGAAAGAGGGGCAGAAGGGAGACAAGTGTCGCTAGTGAGGGCAAGATGTAGAGGATGACAGATCGAAAGAGTTGTCGAAGCTTTGGTGGTGAAGTCAAGTATGTAGAGGTTGTCGTGTCAAGGGAGGTGTACAAATTATACACAAGGACGAGGAGTTGATTTTGGAAAATCTTTGTGTGGATTGTGTCGTTGACAACAGGAGATCGTTCTCATTGTGGCTCAGAAGGCTGATACGCGACAGGAACAATGATATCGGTAGTACCGTGAGAATTTTGCAAAGGTGAGAAGTACAATTCCATTCGTGCCAATAGGCAAGAAGATTGTGTAAAGCAGACGCCAGAGAATCCCTCAGACAGAGAAAGTGAACCACAATTCACCTTCAAATGGATTTTTCTGTACCCTGTAATGATTGTCATATTGCGCCTCAGCTTCAAAGCTTGAAGTTACTTATTTTACATCTAGGAAATCCGACTGAAAGAACCTAGATCATACTTAGCAATTTGCCAGTAGTTTTGTTCGCTAAGATATTGAGGCTAAGGATACCTAGGTAGGTAGTTCGTGCCTAGACATAGTAGGTTCGTGTAAAGAAGGAGCCTGAGGACCATCATCGTGTCAAGTAAACGTACCTCAAAGTTTGCTACCTTGTAGATTTATTGTTCCACAAGCATGTGAGAGAAACACGAGGCAAATAAAATCAACTGAATTTAGAAAAATATTCGCTACCCACATCTATGTCTGGCTAGAAATCTTCTTGGTATATTCCCCAACGCCTGCCCATCAAATTTGTACTCCGGTACCATGCGCACTATCTCTTCACCTTTTTCTTATCTGGTCCATCATCCTCCTCATCACTGTAGTCGCGGTACTGGGTAACTGGCTGCGTGGTTTTCCAAGCATTCGTAAACAACGGATCCTTTTGAGCCAACTCCTCATACTTCAATAGAGCCTCGCGCGGATCTTCGTCTCTCATGCTGCTCAATGTGATGTTTTCGTTGATATACTTCTCGTCAGCGCCACCTTTCATAAAGGGTGTTACCATTGGTATTTGGGGTCTACGAGGATCTCGAGAGCGACCAGAAGCTGTCAATCCCAGGGTTGGATGACGCGCGGAGAATGAGGTTCCACTATTATTCGTCAAGAGTCCTCCTGGAGTTACAATATTATCTCCAGACATGCCCACGGACTGGTCAGTCGTAAAATTGGGGTCATCGTCAACATGGCGCTTCTTTGGGGCGCGAGACATGACATCTACTGCACCCTTGATGGACGTTGTGGGGTTGTATAGGACGTGTACTTCGGAATTTGCCGATCCTGTGATAATTTGATTAATCTTCGGATGCCATTGCACCGTGATCAAAGCAGATCCAGGAGTGACTGGAGTGACTAGCTCTGATGTGAGATTTCCTGGGTTCAAAATATGAAGATGGCCAGATGCGGAGCCTGTAATGATGTTCGAGGACGTGGGAGAGTATTTGATATTGGACATAGCGTAGACGTCTGATGTAGATGGATGTGAGATGGTCACAACTGGAGTCTTAAACTTCCTTGTATCCCACAGTTTAATCAAGTCGTCTCCACCTCTCGTAACCACCATCCTGCCATCTGAGCTGATGTCCATTCCTCCGGTCCAGGTGCCAGCCTTGTGTGCGTCTCTGATTTCTCCCGCTGGTCTCGAAAACGGACCATTTCCACTCCACATCGCCAAACTTCCATCCAAAGCAGCAGCCACCAGTATATTGCTACCGCCCTGAAGGGGGCTTCCCCAGGCTACAGCTGTCATTCGTGTCCTTCCAGCCGAGCCTGCTGCTCGAGACTTGTGCACGATGACTTCCTTCTGACTCTGTCTGTTATTGACATCCCAAATCCGTAATGTGCTGTCCGTTCCTGCTGTAACGAATATATTCTTCTCCACAGGATTCCACGCAGCCGTGGTAATCTCCGAAACATGCCCCTTAGTGTTATTCATATCTCGTAGATACATATCTCCCTTTTTGAATTCTGTGATAACCTCGCCATCTCTATTCAATATCCTCGCTTGTGGCGTCGCAGTAATGCAGAGAAAGGTCCCTCCTGCCAAAGGATTGAAAACAACATGATTTATTGGATGCGTTTCGGTGCTCGCGGAGGTCTTGTCGGCGGTTGGGTCGACAGATTTGAAGGCTTTTAGGGTCGTTGGCGTCATGGAGGCAAAATCGTGAATCTTCAGAGTGCAATCTGTCGAGCCCGTAACCAGTCTCCCTCCAGCCAAATCTAAAGCAACAGTTGTGACTGCGCGATCGTGTGTTTTCAACACCAACTCGTGGGATACTGGAAATTCGTCATCCTCGGACTGATCAGAATCGTCGGAATCGCTGTTTGAATCTTCTTTGACTTTTGAAGCTTCTGTAACTTCCTCCTGGTCATTTCCAGCTCCTGGTATATCTGTTATTGCCGGCTTTGCTGTGACTCTCTTTGACCGTTCAAGTTGCGCCGCAACATCTGCCTCCCTGCGCGCTTTTCCGAAACCTTGCGGAAGAAACGCCCTCATAGGATCATCTGCCTCCATCTGCAGACTTTCCACCTCGAAATCCTCCTCGTCGCTCATTTTGTTGGGTTGGTGATGGTTGTTGTGAACTTCGCCGAGTTCAACTCTGCGAATTGAAATCTAGTGGAGGTTGACAACCACCGGCCGGAACTTTGCCGCATGAAAATGACGAAACAAGCCGACAACTTCGACAACACTCACCAACACGACTCCAGACCCGGCCGGTCTCCGGCACCAGTTTCGCCAGTCTTCTACATGTATTCGAAGTAGTTTAAAGTGATCGCAACTCTCTAGAGTTGATTCGCATTCGATTCACCTGCATCTCGAAATCGCGGCGATGCATTTATCAGCAACAATCGCCGAAGCTTCCGCAACACTTCTCTTTGCGCCGGCAACACCGCAAATCGATGGAAGAACTTCGATAGACTATCTACAGTCGCCAGGCAATGGGGGAGACTCTCAGCTTCAGCGGTGGAGTTCTACGATTGGAATTGTGACTGCGATCATTGGCAACATTCTCATTTCTTTCGCCCTCAATATTCAGCGGTACGCGCATATTCAGCTTCACAAGGAAAAAGTAGAAAGGAGGGAGAAATCAAAGAGCCCGGCAAGAGGAACCCTCAACGGATACGGTTCAAATGGAACGGATGTTCAAAGTCATATTAGGGAGGAGGGGCAGGCCCGGGTAGAGGATTTGTCGCAATCGTTCCAATCGTCAAGTTCGGGATCCTCTGGATGTCGTGATGATAACCACAAACGGGATCCAACATATCTACAGTCACCGTACTGGTGGGGAGGTATTGCCTTGATGACGATTGGGGAAACCGGCAACTTTCTTGCATATGGGTTCGCTCCGGCTTCGATTGTATCTCCACTGGGTGTGGTCGCCTTGATCTCGAATTGTGTGATAGCCCCGATCATGCTGAAAGAGACATTCAGACTACGAGACTTCTGGGGCGTTGTTGTGGCAATTGGAGGAGCAGTTACAGTTGTATTGAGTGCCAAAACAGAGGAAAGGAAACTTGGTCCTCACGAGATTCTGGATGCGATTACAACCATGGAATTTGAAATCTACATGGCCGTCACAGCAGTGCTGATAGGAGTTCTGACGTGGGCAAGTCCCAGGTATGGGACCAAGACAATCTTGATTGACCTTGGACTAGTTGGACTTTACGGTAGGTTACCTCCGTTAAGCGGTTGAAGACAAGCGACTGACCAAAGCAGGAGGATATACTGCACTTTCAACTAAGGGTGTTGCATCGATGCTCTCCTCGACTCTTTGGAGGGCCTTCTCAACACCTGTCACTTATGTTTTGGTTGTCGTCCTCATTGGTACTGCTATCATGCAAGTACATTATGTCAACAAAGCCTTGCAAAGATTCGATTCGACACAAGTCATTCCTGTCCAATTCGTTATGTTCACACTTTCAGTTATCATTGGAAGTGCAGTTCTATTTAGAGATTTTCAAAAAGCAACTTTGGAGAAGATGATTAAATTTGTTGGAGGTTGTTTATTAACCTTTTTTGGTGTTTGGCTCATCACGAGTGGAAGACCAAGTAGTTCAGATGACGATGAGGAGGAATCAGACGGAGAAGAAGAGACAATTGGATTAGCAGCGCAGGACTGTGTTGGAGAGGAAGAGGCTCAAGGTTTTGACTCGACCAGGAGGAAAAACAAGATAGTTGGTGGAGATGGCACCTGCGATAATGAAACCATGGAGTCGAGACGCATGTCACATGTTAGCTTCGCTGACTCCACACCCCATCCGCCACTATCGCGAACTAACTCGAATCAACAATCTATCAGAAGACCTAAATCATCCGACTCTCAGTCAGAAGAGTCTCCCCTTCTCGGAAACCCTTGGAAAAAGACGGCGGTGGAATCGCTGCAATCGCTTCAAGCCTCTCGGCATCCAGGAATCTCTGCTACAAATTCTTCTCCACAACTACCTTCCGACGCACAAATTTCCAACGACCACCTCCAACCACCGCGTCCCCCTAGATCGTCTTCACATCAAAACATACACACACATCCAGACCAACAAACAGGACCAGCTCCGCCACAGGCAGACCGGCCAAAGACACCGCGTCATTCTATGTCTAGAATGCTCCCTGGCCCTTTGATATCACCTCTATCTTCGGGGCTGAGTGCTGTGGTAGCAGATTCATTGCGAAGGGGAGTCGGTTCCAGTTCACGCAAACGTAGTCATCTCGGGCTACGGAGAAGTAAATCTGGTTCACAAAGGCTGTCACATGCTAGTGACATGCTAGACGATGAGTATGGAACCTCGCCGCTTAAGCAGAGCACAACGGCAGAGGCTCTGGGCAGTTCGTCCTCAAATCAGGAATACTCGAGTCGATCACGAGCAAGGAGTTTAAGTAATACATTGGGGGATTTGTTTCGTGGAAAAAGACAAAAGGTGGACAGGGATACTGGCGATGAGGAAGCTGGTAATTGATTTTTTGCAAGCCAGTATATAGCGTAACTTGGCTTGTTTCGGATGGCCTTTCATTTTAGTTCTACAAAACTAGATTGAACACTAATAATTCATGCTACTCCACTATCGGCTTCGGTAGGTCTGTGAACATGTTGTACTTCGCTTAAGTGCCGCCAATGCGAAAATATATTGTTAACAGATCTTTTGGATGGTATCCGGAGGTTGGAGCCTTGCTGAATGCCTGTTCAAACAAGGAACTTTCGATATTGTCTTGATACTTTATTTGCCGTGTAGGATATGATGCCAAAGCTAGGTGCTTCAATAATCGATGCAACAAATATATTTAGATCATTCGCTTGTTTGTTTTCGATTTAGAGATTCAATTCGACTTTCTGTTTTCATCATGCTTGTTGATTCTTTGCACTTGCTAGCTTCGATTTCAATATTCCATAAACTTACCCCGCTACTCTTGCCTGGAACAAAAGCAATCTTGTATCAATATTGCATATTAATTCACATCAATAACGCGGGCCCGTTTTATATATTTTTCATTCTCGCCAGAGACTTGTTGTCAGATGAGTAGTTGTCAACTGTATTATCGCCGTCGACTTATTTCTCACGTTGTTGAGAATTCGTCGTGATGTTGAAAGTTCCTCGCTTCTTCCGTTTCACCTTTTATCTTTCACCTTTCAAGATCCGTTTCCCGGTGAATAAGAAACCTGAATAAATTTGGTCTACAAGCTCCTTTGTGATTATTCGTCTTCACAAATCTCATCAGGTCTGCATCTCCTCGCCATTCTCTGCAACGCCGACACAACGCTTTCGACAAGCAGTCATCCAAGATAACGAAACTTCATCATGCCAGCTACGATGTCTTCTCTGTCACCATCCAGCAAGTCCTTCAACACCAAGGAGTGGCATGCTCGCGCTGATGTGATTTATCACTTCTATGCGTATCACTTCTTCGAGTAAGTTCGCTGCCATATGCGTCACATTTGTAGCACAAGACTAACAATATCACAGCCAGAACAACCATCATGCCAACTCCATTGACATGGTCAACCTCGACGATGCTGATGTACAATACTACCACCGTATCGCCGAATCTACTCGTGGCCTGAATGCTTATTACAAGCTCGCCGAGTACCTCTCTAGCCCTCCCCCAAACAAGCTCATTGCTTCGAACGTCAAGGAATCCGCCAACGACGAATTTGATGACCTGACGATGCGTCAAGGCTTCATTCACCACGTTCGAATCTACAACTTGACTCAAGAACCTCGCCGACGCTTCTACCTTCTTGGTCTGAATAATGAGGATATCGCCTTTGCGAAGGAATTAGAGGAGTATGAGGCTGCTAATAACCGTGCTGTCAATGGTGCTATCAATGGTGCTGTTCATAATGCGGAGCTCGTTTTTGCTACTTGTTTGTGTGCGCCTCGTATCGGTGGGGAGACATTTGTTGGCAACGAGGTCGAGCTTGCAGTCAAGAAGTATCAAGCTGAGTATGTTTGCGCAGATTGAATCAATCATTAGGATACTGACTCTCATCTCCAGACATGCTGTATCTGATGCCAAGTCACCCTATCAAATTGGAAACAAGTTTGAGAACGGCATGGATGAACTTCGTCAGAAGTACGTTCATGACAAGTCTCGTTAAGACACACATCCTACACTCTGGAGCAAACACCCCGATCCTCTTCTGGCCAATTTGCCTGATGGCAAATACTTTATGGACCAATAGTAGACTGTATATGGAAGAGACTGTTGTTTGACTTTTCTCATCGCATTCAGGACATATACAGATTGGTGGTTATTGTTTCGAGAGTGATCACCTTTCGTACTTGTCTTGGCATCTTGAAAGCCTGGGCGATGTAGACGAAGTTGGAGGTTAATTTGCCATGCTGTTTAAGAACTAGTATTGTGATCATCTCTAATCTTGGTGAATGCAAGTATTTCTCAGAAAATAATGGAAATATCCTTTGTACACTGTCATCATTATACACGTAGTCTTTCTTTGCGAGGTCGAAGTGACAGGTAGTTGACTCGCCCAATCTCTTATGACAATCTCCACATTACTAGTATTATCAAACTATGTGAAGAAGGTCATGATCACGTCTCTGTCAATTTTACAAGATCTATTTCTAGCTATATAAGTGTTTTTCTACCCCTCCGCTTAATACATTTCCCATCCGCCAGCATTCACAACAACACTAAACGTAACCACTTTTCACAAAGCACAATATCACAAATCCATTGAGGACTCCTTCAACATGCCACAGAAATCACAAGATAAAAACGAGACTCAGAACCGTCTAGAAAACCTCGCCATCCGCGAACACATCAAAGAAACACGTCGCCATGGTGCTGTCACAGACCACGTGTATTACAAGACTACGAAATACTCCAAAACTATTCAAGTGCCCGCTGAGCGAGCACATGATAGGCTCAAGGACGAAGTTCATGAACGAAAAGCTCGGCAGTCTTATGAAATGAGCAAGAAATCTTACCAGAAAATGCTAGACTATCAGAGGCGGAAGGAGAGCCAGAGAGACGACGGTAATTTGAAGCCCATAATCGAGGGAGCCAAAAACAACACTATTCAAAGAGGATTGGGAGCAGGAATGCTTGCTCATAAGAACAGTGATGCTGCTCGAAAACCTGGGCGTCAAGTGCATTTCGCTGAAGCGCTAAAGGATGATGCAAGAGATAAGACTGCGACAGCAAAAGCCAAATTGGAAAAGGCAAAAAGGGACTGCCAAAAAGCCTGCTCGGATTATACAAGAAATCCGTCCAAGGAGGCTCTTGACGCGAAAACAAAGGCGCTGGAAGACAAGCTCAAAGCTGGGGAAGCGTTGAGACAAGCTCATCAGAAGTGAAAGGCTGAGCATGGTGGGGTCGGGCGGGAGGCAGTTCCTTCGTCGCGATTGATTCAAGGAGTGAAAGTATAAGTGATTGATACTTGTGGTATTTGCTTTGGACGAGAACGACACGAGTATTTGTGGAGTTATTAACCCTTGTTTTGGGTAGCGATTACTTTTGCGATGAGTCCAATCACAACATTTGGAGAATATTCTTCCTGGCAGAATTCAATATTGAATGTGTTTCGTATTTTGTTTTGCATCTGACGATTATTCTTTCTGTGTAATGTACAGAGATTAACCTGGCTCACTCAAACATGTACAACGTTTTTGGGCTGCCACAGCGAGTTGGCCATACAAAGCGAGGCTTTCTGCAAATTTTTCTCTTCCAGAATTCCCTTCCACCATCCTTTTCAAATAATTTTCCAGCAGACTGTTTCCTACCAAATCCTGTCCTTCTTTCACCCACCCTAGGTTACCATCTGTTGTGGTGGTGTATGGCGCATGTGGCGTCCCCGACAAACAGCTTGCGAGGTGACTCAAACATCCTTAGAGACAAGAGGACTGTGTGGATTTTTGCCTTTGATGTGCAAGAATTGTTAGAAATTATTCGTCCCCATGAAAGCTTTTCCCCATGTGGGATGTGGTCGTAAAGTAATTCGTGAATGGGTATCTTTGCGATATTCTTGAAGCCGTCATTCTTTTCGACATCTGTATCAGAGTCCAATCTTTGACATCATTTCCCCAATACCGTAAAGAATTGAATCCCAAACTTCGTATGTTTCCAACCAGATCTGTTTGAAAATACCCCCACACATCGTAGAATATAGCGAGCGAGAGCAAGTCTGTTGGATAGTTGAGTAACAGTCTGTTGTTTGAGAATATTGTTGCAAACGGGATAATCTCAAACTATAACACAAATTAGATGGTTTTATAGATAAGAAAACCTCTATTGAGATTGACGTACTCAAGCTATATATAATCCCATAAACTTTCACACCGAGTGACGTGCAAAATGGTAACGGCTTAGCATGGCTCGGTCACCAGCACACATACATTCTCATCTGCTGATCGTGAGGCACGCCGAGTATTTTCATCTTCATCTATTACAATTATCTTGGCCAAGCATGCCAAAAGAGGAACGGCAATTTTGCTCACGTAGGAGAAGTGAGATGATCGACAAACTTCAAAGTGATGGTGATGTTGTGACGTGGATTTTGAAGTCTGTTGATGGAGGGGTGAAAGGCTTGGCTTACTGTAAATCCGGAGAAAGCACGCTAATCTCTTTACGGAGCAATGTGTCTTGGCGCGTATTTGGTCGACAGCTGTCCTCAATTAAATTTCTAGATGCAAGCACTCCTAACACATTTCCAGCAAAACGCTTCCAAAATCTTCCGTTAAAGTCCCTTCTCTTTAGAACGCAACACTTTCTCGACATCAAAAGACAGAAAAATTTATCAAACTTGAAAGGAACCTAATTCTACGGACACAATGGAAGACCTAGAGACCTTCACTTCTCTCCCCCTCCACCTCAACCCGACCTCCAAAGCCATCTCCACCACTTCCAGCTCGCGAGCTCTCAATGAAGAACTCACCACACTAAATGCACTACACCGAACTCTACTCTCCCTTGAATCTCCAATCCCTCCACCACCAGTTCCCGTCAACCCAAAACGGTCAGCCAACATCACAAAGCTACGAGAGTCGGGCAACAACGAGTTTCGCAAGGGCAGGCATGCGGAAGCCATCAGATTCTACACTCTTGGTCTACAAATGGCCCTTACAAGACCTCTATGGGAACCAGCAGGATTAGTGAGGGATGAAGTCGCCGGATTGTTCGCTAACCGCGCGCAGTCGCATATGGCCTTGTCAAATTGGGTGGAGGGTGCTGTAGATGCGGAGGCAAGCGTTGAGGCAAAGAAGGTCGGAAACTCAAAGGCGTGGTGGAGGAGAGGAAAGTGTTTGATGGAGATGGGTAGATATGAGGAGGCAAAGGAGTGGGTTGGAAAGGGCTTAGAGATGGAAGGGAGCGAGGCTGATTTGGTTGGTCTCTTAAAGGAGATTGAGTCCAAGGCGGCTTTGAAGGCATGAAGTGGTATCTGTTATTATGATTTGGGAGTCAAGGATGCATCTGGGGGAGTTGGAGGTGTCTTTGATTCTAGAGCCTTGCATTTATGTAATTCAACCTTGTACATCTAACCTCCTAGCATCAAGTGACGCTTCGGGAAGAATATCTCGAAACAACTCCAGGGCGAAGCACGTTATTAATCGTAACAGGTCGGTACGTAAATGGCTCCATGGCTGCAGTATTCTGCCTTCGATCTTTTTCGTTTCCGCGTTCTTGTGGCATGGGAGTTTCAAAATCCAATCCACGATGACCATATTCGAGTCCTAGTTGGAATTCTCGCTGTCTATCATACCATCGCGTATCCTCCCGCAACAACGTCATCATACCCTCCCTATTTGGTTGGTTATGAGAAGTCATCTCTCCGATGGTATGAAATACCTGATTCTCCTCCAGAAAAACTAGCGTATTCCCAACCTCACTCTCATCACCCACACCCCCGCCGAAGACCTCCGTTCCATAATCGTTTTCAAGCCTTCCCATGCCAATTCTTTCACCCCAGGCACCAATGATCTTTGTTCCGTACGAATGATTCCGCTCTGTCGTTGTTGCTGTATCATTTGATCTATCCCTGGTGTTACTGGCCGACTCGAGAGTTCTCCTGCCTTGATGCGTTTGACTCAGGGTATTCTTTTCCTCGTTGAACAAATCCAATGCATTGCAGGAAACATCCCAGCCAGATGAGCGAGAATCATGGATCATTTCGATCAGTGCTTCGCAGATGCGTCGTATATGCATGACAAGATTCGTTGGGACTAGGGCCGAACGATGTCATGGGTTTCTTGGTTTGAGATTTGGACCAACATCGTAGAATCTTACACGTTAAACACTCGTTGTTTGGTAAGCCAAAGATTCTAGAAGCCCTTCCTAGTTAATGATAGTGAAGACTTTATATCTCTAGACTTATTACGCTGGTTTGTTGTATGATTCCTCCAGGGTAAATTTGTGAATGTCTGTGTTTTGCATCTCCATTCACAGAGAAGTAAAGTAATCTAAGCCGTTTATCTAACTAAAAAATTTCTTTTCTCTGAAAGCTACTGTGTGAAGCGCAGTCGCCTTCAGCGAGAGGGTCGGTAAAGCATAAGACAGTAGCTACTTGACTAATAGTACCCTTCTTCTTTCATCTTTCTTTTTCTTTTAAAATCTTTTTCTGTTTCTGTTTCTGCTTTTTGTCTCTTTTGTCAGTACGCTGCCCTCTTGTGAAAGTTCTTGATAAGTTTAACTCATATGGCGTACGATCAGTTCCCAAGCTCTGAGAAGCCATAGTCAGAGAATTGATTTGATTTTGCATTCGTTAATCCAGAATTTGAATTTGTTATGCAATTGTCTATTTGTCAGAATAACCGACTCAAGCACATCAAATCTGAATCATGTAGATCAGAAAATCAAATCATAAGCTGTGAAGTACTCAGATGTTGAATACTGGACACTTTTACCCAGCGGAGTGGCTCAGTCTTCGCTTGTTGCAGGACCATGAGTGAACTAAGGATTGAGTTCGGCATGTGCGCATCTCGGAGAGAGGCACATACCATGTTCCAAATCAAACTTCAGAACTACCGCTTCAAGACCGACTATAGTCAATCGGGGCCTGACGAAATGGTCCAAGATTCTCTGAAGCAAATTCTCTTGAAACAAAGCGGTAAAGCCGAGTGACCTTATTTTCCACCAGCACCTTTGGTATGTAGTTGAAAACCAATGGATGCCATCGCATTGGTAAGCAAACTTTGAAGAAGGTGAAGGATATGGTGAAGAGGGGCTACAAGGAACGCGGGGGACCAAACGAAATCAAGGTGATGTTCATGCCTGAGAAGAGCGACAAAAAAGCGGGCAGCAAATTGAGGAGGAATTCAAGGAAGAAGTGGAGGGCAAACCAGAGAATTAAATGGAGAATTAAACGGATAAGGAAAGGCAGAACTTCAACATCGCAAACACAGTCTCCGCCGCTTGAGCATCAGCTCTGACCCCACGAAGTTTCTCAATTTTGTTGTTATTGCGTGCAAAATTATATCTCATTCTATGACGTCAAATCTCTCGCTCAAAGATTCATTTGAGAATTATCATCTCGAATAGTTAATCAGCTATTCTAATCAGGCCAATCTTTCCCGTTTCTCCTAGAAGATACTCCAAAACATATGCGAAAAACAGAAACAAAAACGAAACTCTATCGGTGGTGGCCACTCGATTTTATCTTTAATCCTCCTCTTACTCACGGTTTGACTTGAACGCTTTACAGGCGCCACCTTCCGTGGTTAATGAGATTTCTGCTTATTTTGATTTATGTAGGTATCGCGGTATGCTTTGGATTTAGGTTAACGGTGCCGGTAGATCGAAGGATTTGATTGGTTCTTTGGTAGGGCGCTAGTAATATTTGTGGGTCTCTCGCTCCACATCCCGTAGAGATGCTCTTGCTTCCTTCCCAACACTTTCTAAAAACTCGACAATTATGTTGTGAAAATGCTCGTGATTGTCTGGCATCGTTTTTAGAAAGCCCTTGATAAATATGCGAACATAATCATGTGGATTTGTGTACTCTTGATATGTTGTTTGGATATCCCAATCCCATGCGCTAGCCCTGAATCTTCTTTCGTCCGCTGCAAGTACACTTTCTAAGGCTTGAAGTACTCGCTTGTCCCAGACTTCATTCTCTCTTGCAAATGAACTCATGAGCTGATCTATCGATAGTTTTTAGATATGCAGTGCCATAATCAATGTGTATTCTCTGTTACTTGGTGGTGCCCGCGTTATCATATCCACCCACTTACATCCAGATGCTTCGTTCGAGACAGATGTCGACTCGCAAGACTCGACGATATGAGGGGGCAATCTCCTTTCACTTTGTGTTTCTTCGGGTTCATTCTCGGTCGAATTCTTTGTGTTCTGAGATTCGCAGATGGCAGCTTCCATATCCAAATCATCCAGGTGGTTACGAGAACCATCGTGTTTCTCAAATCCGTCGTCTGTATTTACACCTTCCCATAAGAACGTCCCTGAAGTATACGAGCACTCATCATCAAACAAATCCACCGAAATTGAATTTTTATTCCATCAGAGACTTCGCAATCTGCGAGCTCATCGTCATCAGACCCTTCACCCGACCCTTGACAACTGATATAATCATCTTCCACCCATTAATGCCAAGCAATATCCCTGCTGCGATCAAAATCGCACGCCACTTTTGAATCTAGAATTCCCATCTGATGCATAACATCACCCAACTTATTCCAGACTTCTTTACAAGCCATAATTGTTAACTTGTTCGCCTCCCGAAACGTCCCCACGCGACAAATTGCCAACATTGTTTCGTCAAATCCATTCCTTCCTTTACGGCCCTGCTCGCTGCGATTCCACGAATTACAGACCGGACAGCCAATAGATTCCTTTATTACATCTGCCTTACACATGTTTTTCTTCGCAATCTCACAGGAACTTTCGTATTCCCTCGTCACTTGAGTGATTTCCAGAGGGAGCTCATTGAGGTCGTGACTTGAGGGACTAAACACTTTCGTAACTTGATATCCTCTCTTCAAACTCTTCAAAATGCAACTGGATATTCGAAAAGAGTTCCATCTCAGACTTCAAAATTCGTGAAGAAGAGGATTATAAGCGTTGAACATGCCGATAACCACGATGACGAATTCGCGTGTGAGGAGGTTGTTGCGTTGCGTGAGATTGGCTGTGGACGTTTCGAGACGGGAAATTCCGTACACCTGGTCAAGCAACTTCTGGATCCAATTCTGGCAGGGCTTTATATCTTCTGGATCATTTGTGGATATCGTGCTGTCTGGCGCGAGTATGGGTTGATCGAGGCATTTTGGACAGGGTGCAACGTCTTTCGGATTACTGAGAAGAATCTTGCTTGAGTATCGGTTCGCCATGTAGATTTCGATACTGTGATTTGTTCTTTCGTTGTTTCAGCGTTCAAAACAAATCTAAAATTCTGTTTGAGAGTAACAAAAGAATTTTGAGATCATGAAATTTGTTGTCGAAAAGAATATGTACTTCCAAAGTGAATAGGACATAACCAAATAATCGACACAAGACGAATCTCTCGAATCACATCGCCAATCAGATCTGCATTCACATTTCGAAATAACAAATTATGAGCCTCAATAAAGACGTGACTGATGACACATTACTCCTGCATAAAAGGGGTGTCTTTCGTGAGTAACAGTTTATGCATTCTTAGGAATGTGCAGTACAGTACGTCGACCGTTGGAATGCTGGATCTTGCAACAACCTAATATTTCACTAGCACAAGAAGCTGAGCGCTACTTAATCCCACTGTATGTTTACATCTGCACCACTTTCTATGTTTCCTTGGAAACAGAGCATTTGCACGTATCACAGGTGTTCATTTTCCATCCAAACGATATGTACATTAAGCTATGATAGGTTACAGTATCGCGCACGACATCTAAACATATCTACCGTTCGTTCCTTCTCCCATCTCCCTGAAATCTCTGATCTCAACCTCTTTACCTGCATCTCAGACTCCATCCCAAATTCACTTTCACTCAGTAACTCAAGCTTCTACCCTCTCCTCTTCTCGCCTCCCCCAATTCCACCAATACTTCCACCCCACTCAAAAACCATTCCCCATACCTTCCCCCAAAGAACTTCCTCACCATGTGACGATACCAGCACATATCCTCCACAAACCTCTCCATACACTCCCCTCCCCTCTCCCACATCTCAAACTTTGGCTTCACAACCATTCCATTCCCACGTCCTTCCACTCTCTCACCATCACAATCAAGTCTCACTACCCCCTTCCCCCTCAACGCCCACCTCATCTCCCTCACAAAACCCAAAATCCTCTTGTCGACCCTAAAGCCCGCTTGTGAATTCAAGACACATCTGTCCACAAACGCTCTCATAATCGGTCGCGACGTGAAGTTCAAGTGCTCCTCAAATTCGAAATATTGGCGTTGGATGTCGAGGGAGATATCCTCTAATTGTTCATCGGTGGGGTCGTGGAGGTTAAGACGTTTTGAGGGGTTTTCGTAGAGCCAGGCGTCATACCATTTCCAGATGAGAGGGTTGTGGGGACTGGTTGTTAGGTTGTCGTGGTTGTCGTGGTTGTTATTAGTTCTGTGGTTCGTATTGGGATTTGTGTCTGTGTTTGTGAAGTTTGCTCCTCCGGGTGATGATGTGTAAGAGAAGCAGGTATCAGGGAACCAGTGTTCGTCGAGAAGTCGAAGACGGACGAGGAAGTCGGAGTTGGAGACAGGACCGCGGTAGAGGTCGTTATATTCGGTTTCCATGAGGTGTTTGCTGAGGGCGAGTTGTTGGTCTTGCTCGCTTATATTTTCACTATCGTGGCGAGATGATTGCGAGTCCATCTCGTCTTGATCGTCTTGGTCTTGTTGTTGTGACCGAGATTTAGATTTTGAGGGTGAGTCGGTGTCGGAAGTGCTTCTAGGACAAGATGAAGGGGAGAGCGTTGGTGATGGCGATTAATATGGGAATTGTCGTTGTTGATTTTCCTCTTCTTCTTCTGTTTGCTCGTTTTGCCGTTGTTGCATTTGTTGTTGTCGTTCTCTTTGTTCTCGCTGTTCTTCCATGCAACTCATGATACCGACAGAAGGCAATGGTGAAAGAGGTATCAGACACCTTTCACCTCCACCTCTCCTGTTGCCCTCTCCCGTTCCAGAATTTTCGGAGGGCAAAGAATCTGTATTGTACGAGCTCCATGGCGAGACTTCCCATTGCTTCTCTAGTCTCCCTCTCTTTCTCTCCCCTTTATCACAGTCTTTCCATTTACATCCATCAATTCCAAAATGCGATTTTTCGCACAATCCGACCACTCCCCGCTCAGCACAAAGTCTTCTTCATTTGAATACAACGGCCGTGAGACTTCTCCTCCTTCTTCCTCTCCCCTCCCCACAACTTCCGCATATCCAATTCAATATTCCTCAAACTCATCGACCACCGTCCGACTCTTTTCGTCGACCCAAATAGTGATGTTCTCAAGCCCATGCCCATCTTCATTTTTTCCATTTCCACCCTCACTTCCACTTCCACTTCCTTGAGACGAGAATAGATACGTCTCGCCATATCTTTTATCAGCAAGGGAGGCACAAAACGTACTGCTCAAAGCCAGAACCTTTGACAAAGGAACATCATGACCTCCAAGCCATTTTTCGGTGGCGGCTTCGTGACCAGGGGTGCCAGGCCAGGAGGTACGGCGGGGTAATCGATGATTTCTACTGTTACTTTTGGCTTCTGTAGGTTTGACCTTGAAAGGTCTGGACCTTGGGGCGGTTGTAGGTGATCTAGTGTTGGGAGCTGTGGTTGTTCCAGTCTCGAGGGAGTGAGCCGAGAAGATTGTGATTTTGATTAGGTCGGCTGAGGAGACTTCGGTTGTTCTTCTTGAGGTGTTGATTGTTCCTGCATCAACTGTCCTTTTGTCTGTTCTTCTAGCATCTCTTCTTCCAACATCGACGACTCCATAAACTCAAGAGGCACCGACGAGGGTATTGATGGACTGGGTAACGATAAATTCGGTAGCATTGAAGATAGAGATTCAGATCCAGTAGATTTTTCGAGTCTAGAGGGTGATGGTTTCGTAGGATGCATTGACTGATCGATTGAGTGATCCTTTGTTGGTTCTGCGAGTACTGTGTTGAGGCAAGAGTTAATCTATAAATAAAATTGAATAGAAATATTCTCTTTGAACAAGAAAAGCTTCCTTGGAACAGAATGAGTTTATTCTTGTAAATAGACAAGAGTATACATAACAAGAACAATTATCCATCTGAATCAATTGATAAAATGTACTTATTTGAGCTGGGTGATCCACACAACCGAGCGAACCGAGAAAACGGTCCTAAATTGTGGGATACATGAATACTATCGATTTCCTGTCCGTGAAATCGATCTCACAACGACTGAAGAATTATTCTATTCACATGATTCCAAATTATGAATCAAAGATTTCTCAAATCAAACAATTTGGATGCAGAGAAGAGGAGATGAATTGAAGACTGATCTACTAATACATAGCTACCTACGAAGTTCTAAAAACCCCAACCAATATGTCAACGAATCTGTTCTATGTTAGAAAGAAAGAGCTATCTTCAAGAAATCTTTCTACCGCTGACTCATTTCCCATCTTCCCCAATGTGTTAGTCAAGCAGAAAATACGAAAGAAGCAAGACGAAGTCATATCAACCACTTCTCTACCCCGAAACGAAATGAAACGGAACCACAAAATCAACAAAGCCCGAAACCAGAACTGGCCTTCCTCTCTCCCTTCACCTGCGCATTCCCCTCCATCTTTCCATTCTCCTTATTGTTATTCCTAACTCCAGAATACCTAATCGGAGGCGGACAACTCATCCTATCCAAGCCCACAATAACTTTCGTCCCCTCCCTCACCACTTGCACCCGTCTCGAAATATCAGGATCCTCGTCAACACCAACTTCCCCTTCAGCTTCCTTGAACTTCGTGCACTTATCAACCACGATATCGATTTGTTCCATGGTGCGTTGACGTTCGAGAACGGGACGGTTGAGAGTGGAATTAAGTGTGCGAAGTGTGTGGATCGTGACTTTGTGGTTCATCACTTCGCGTAGGGGAGCGGGACCGGCGGGGAACATGATCGGGTTGTTGAAGTACAGGGATTCGTAGAGTTTTAGGTAGGTTTTCAGATGTTCTTCTGGGACGAGACCTATTCGACACTTAAATTAGCTCTTTATTGCGAATTGGAGGAACAGGTAATGGGAGGAGACTTACCCAAAGCAAACAAAGTAGCGTCTGTCTCCCCATTTCCATTATGAGCAGCTTGATTTCCCATTTCCACAATAGTCTTGTCAACGTTTCGTTCATAACAAACTACTTCCTTTGCTTGTTCCAAGAATCGCAAGCGAACTTGTGTGCCAATGAGAAATAGTGGTTCCTTCAACTGGCGCTCCTCTTTCAATTTCTTCAACTCTTTCGAATCCTCTTGTAATTGTTTGACCGTCTCTTCCAAGCTCAGACGTAGCTTGATCTCTTCTTCGAGTTTCGCAAGAAAATGGTGACCTACATGAGCTTCATCCTTTGCATCGGCGACTTTCAACTCTGGCATCGTATTCTTGTGGTCGGATTGAAGTGTCTTGAATATGTTGCGAAGATCGGTGGCATAGCCATCTTTTGCCTTGACATCTTGCTTTAGATCCCGAAGTTTGACCTCCAGTTCCTCACACGCCGCTTTCATCGTAGCGAAGGCTTTGCCAGCATCGACCAGGGCTTGTTCAACAGAGGCAATATTACTGCGGTCGGTGACATTGTCTTGTTGGAGCAGGTCGGCGGTTGCATCTTGAGGGTTGGATTCTCCCATGGTGTAAGAGTGTAATGAGAGTTGTTTTTGTCGTTGGTGGTAGTAAAGGAACGTCGAGTTGTATGGAAGGTTTTGGTAGAGAGTTGGAGGTCCAAGATAGCTCATTTGAGAAGCAGACGGATGAAGGTGAGGAGGAGGGCGACGACGAAACCTGAGCCATGACGGTAATTGGTATGTAGCAACCCCGAATATCGACCATGCAAAGCAAATGAAACAAGTGAGTCTTCCCACCGAAATCGAAGCCGGTGAAGCAAATGAGATGCGGTGCTGGTCACTCCTGCTGTAGAAAGAACAACCTTCTGTTAAGGAACCAACCCCATAAATGGGAACCCTTTGAACGTGTTACCAACCAACAACCGAATCTCTCCATTCCCAGTGCCCTACATTCCAGATCAATCAGTTCGAATTATTGAGGTTTATATAGGATCGGGGTTAAATTCAATGGGGTCCGTTGAAGTGTTCATACCTAGTTTCACCAAGAATTTGATCAAGAAGTATATACGAAGCCATGGCTTCTGACACAACCCTCAAATCAAGCCAAATGTTGTTTTATCGTATCATAATATATCTTATTTGCTCTATTCACCCTATGAGAATATTTGGTCCTGCTATAAGAACCCCCTTCCCTCTTTTTCTAATAACACAGAAGTAACCAGCAAGCCACTGCAACAGCAACGCCGGAAATGAGGTTAAAGAAAAAACGCTGAGAGTCCACGCCCTCCATATAAAAAGTAAATACAATTACAAATGTCTCCTCACCCTTCATAGAAGAAAAAGAGTTCAGGCGAACTTCTATGCGTGCATGCGTACATGAGATGCTTTTTGGTTGAGTATGCCTCCTCCTGGCCACCACCAAGTGTAAATAAACCGCCTCTCCCCAGCTCATAGCTCATCACAATCATTCAGCGAATCCCATCATGGTAAGAATCAAGCCGCATCGGCCTCGCCATTAGCCATAGCAAGTCGTTGCTTAGCAGTCTTCGCCTTCTTGCCACCGCCAGCCTTCCTAGGTCTCTTGGCCTTGGGACCAGTAGAGTCAGTACCGGGAACGGGTGTCGCGGCTCCGGAAGGTCGATTGCTACCATCATCGAAATTACCTTCGCCTGGACATAGAAGTTAGCAAAAATCAACCTTTGATCTACCAAAATTGAAAACAACATACCTTCATGATACATATCCTCCAAACTGAGACTCGATGGCTCTGCCTTCCGCTTTTTGGACTTGGTCTTCTTGAGGGTAGGATCCTTCGCTTCAAGCTCGGCCAATTCTTGCTCCTGGCGCTCAATTTCCGCAGCCTGTTCGTCGTCAACGAGCCACATGGCAATGTCCTTGGCACGATTCTCCTTGCTTCGGGTATTGAAGTCGACGCCTCCTCCAGAACCACCTGTCATGACGACCTTTTGAACCTCTTCCTTTTGCAAAGCACGGCTACGAATACGCTCCTCGATAGTACCCTTGGTGATCATACGGTAAACGGTAACTTGCTTGAGTTGACCAAGACGATGAGCACGATCCATAGCTTGAGAATCGATGGTAGGATTCCAATCCGAATCGTAAAAGATGACGGTATCGGCAGTGGTTAAGTTGATTCCTAGACCACCAGCACGTGTACTGAGTAGGAAAACGAAAATTTCTGGACGAGACTGGAAATCGGCCACTGTGTCTCTGCGGTGTGCCAGACTTGAGGATCCGTCCAGTCGACAATACTTATAGTTTCGATAAGTCAAGTATTCTTCCATCATGTCGATCATCCGTGTCATTTGGAAGTACAATAGCACACGATGACCCTGCTCCTTGAGCTCGGTAAGAAGCTTGTCCAATTTCGCCAATTTGCCAGAGTCTGTGACAAATCGGCGCATGGAGGGAACCTTGATATGGGTGAAACGCTGCTTTTCAGAGCTTGGGGCTGGGAGCATCTTCGACACAGGCCAGAAGGTGGTAGGGACTTTGGAGGTAACCAACGCCTTCTCTTCTGTAGGGGATGGACCAAATAGAGCTCGTCGAGCTGGAATATTGAAGAAAGTATTCTCCTTCTCAGTGACCGCACCACGACTCGAACAGACTAGTTCGATGGGAGGAGCAGTTGCAGCAGGACGTCCGCATTGCTCAAATCTGGACATGCCAGACTCCGACCAGGCATTCTTCGAAACGTTGAGAAGATTATCCATTGCGCCTTCGTTTGTGACTTCGGCAAGGGGTCTCTTGTCGTTGCGATCGATGATTTGAAGCATCGCTGAAGCGGGAGTATAATTGTCCTCATCATAAATAATGCTTAGAGCATCCATCCTACGAGATTTCTTTGCCAGATCAACAGCGCGGTCGAAGAGATTCTTTTTCGAGGCCATGGATAGTTCTTGGACGGAAGTATCAGCGAATCGAAGGAATGAAAAAGCCTCCTTTTCCTTGTCATGCTCTCGAATGTTGTCCTTGCTCCAGATATTGAGCAGGCCATTATACAAATCCTTAGCCTTGAAACCCGCATTTGCATTGTCTGGTCCTGGGAGATCGAGACGTCCACCTTCACGCCAAAGTAGTCGAGGCAGCTCATACTGAATAGAATTGCGAGTCGAGTAGCCAACATTGATCAATGCCCCCTCACGCATAAAGGAAGCTGTTTCGGCAAAGTGGCCAAAAGAAAAAGGAGAAGAGACCTCTGCACGCTCAAACAAATCCGGGTGATTGCAGACCTTTCGGAACTGCATCACCAAGTTCATCAAACTGCCAGTATCATTGTCATCACCAGATCTGATCTTCTTGACCAAGTCCGTAATGCTAACCTTTGCAGACATCTTGTTGTAGTATGCTCGTTGTCGATATGTGAGGTCGCAGAGCAGGTCGATCTCGATCTTGTCACCTAACTCTTTCTGCACATGCTTCTTGACACGACGCAACATGAAAGGCTTCAGAATCATGTGCAACCGCTTCAGTTGAGTCTCGTTGAGCTTCGTATTACTCTGAGCGTGGCTTTCAATGTCCTTTGAGAACCATTCACTGAATTCCTCGTGCGAATCAAACAGTGTAGGCATGATGAAATGTAGCAGAGCCCACAATTCTTGCATGTTGTTTTGAATTGGTGTACCAGTGAGCAACAGGCGGTTTCGGCAGTTTAGTCCAAGAAGGGTCTTCCATCTCGAACTCTGGGAACTCTTGATAGCTTGAGCTTCGTCAAGAATCATGTATTGCCACCACATCTTTTGGATGTAGGAAACATCCGATACAACCAATTGATAGGACGTTACCAGGACATGGAAAGGCGAGTCTTGAGTATATGCAAGATGTCGTCGATCCCAGAACTTTCGTAGCACCTTTCGGTCGCTAGCGGTACCCCAGTATGGTAAGACCTTCAAGTTTGGAACGAACTTTGTAATCTCCTGCTGCCAGTTGTGCAAAGTCGACGATGGTGCCACAACAATGAAAGGACCCCAAATGTTATGCTTCTCAGCGAGATATGCCATGACAGAGATGGACTGGATAGTCTTTCCCAGACCCATCTCGTCGGCCAAGATACCGTTGATGCCTTGCTCGTATAGATTGACAAGCCAGTTGAGACCCTTGAGTTGATATTCCTTGAGTTGGGCGTTAAGCATTTTTGGCTGTTCAATATCAACATCTCCCATGCCCGAAGGATTCTGGAAATTCATCTCGCCATCATCCATATCTGGGGTACCTTCTGGCTTGTTGAATGCTCTCGCCTTGTCCTGGGCATCTTGAATGGCGCTCTGAGCATTCGCAATTGCAACAGCTTGAATGGTCTCGTCGTCAGCCTCATCAAAGTTGATGTCCTTGATGTTTGTGGCTTTTCCAACCTTGCCTTGACCTGCATCGACGTTCGGACCCTGGGGGTTGTCCTCCGGTCTCGCTGAGCTGGCTTCATCGGGATGATCGGTTGATCTCTCTACCTCATCCGTCTTGATCTTCTTTCCAATGAAATGCGAGTAGAGTTCAGTTTGCGAAATCAAGAAGTCGAGCTTTCTCTTCTGTCTGTTGGATTCCCTCTCCTGTTCTACCTTCTTCGCACTCTCAATTTCTTGTTTCTCGGCGGCTCGTCGTAGATCACGCTCTTCACGCTCGTTGCGCTTCCAGAAGGACATCATCTCTCGCATAACGCGCTTTGCCCGGGCTTGAAGGTCCTTCGTGGCCTTGTTCGAGCGTGCCTGCCATTTCTTAGCTTCCTTTGATGCCAATACCGCAGTCTTTTTAGCATTGGATTTTCGGGTCTCGGTCGATTCCATCTTGAGTTTGAAAACCTTGTTGACATCCTTGCGTGCAAGATCTCTCCAGATCTGCTCGTAAATTTGATTATAGCCCTTCGATGCATGCGGTTCCACGACAGCAGGGGATTCATCGCGCGACTCCTTGGACTCCTTGTTGGTATTGGTGATCTTAAGTCTGATCTTTGGCTCATCTTTGATTTGAGGGAGTTGTGGTAATTCCTCGCCAGCATCGATTGCAGCTTGGGCAGCTTCGGCAGAGTCCTTTTCGGCCTGCTTCTGCTCCTTCGACTTGCGAGGGCGCGCACCTCCTCGCTTCGCCTTGGCTTTGGGGGTATCAGAATCGGCAGCAGTGAAAGTCGACATCATTCCTCCAGACAAGTTAGGCTCGAGTGGTGACACTGCCTTGATCTCAGCTCCCTTGTCACCTCCTGCAAGAATCTTCTTGGTCTGCAGAGCCTTCTTCTCTGCGCGTTGTGCTTCCTTGATGTATTTCTGCTTCTCAGTCTCATCCTGTGCTGCCTGTGCCTTGGCCAACGCGATGTCTTTCACTTCCACGTTATTCGCAAGAGTCTTCTCCCTGCGGCGTTTGCGTTGCATATCCTTCTTGCGTTCCTTCTCAGCTTGTACTTCCTTGTCCTGTACAGCTGTGACAGCATCATCACCGTGTACATCACGGAATCTTTGTTCTCCGTAATCAGCGTGGTTTCTCATCTTGGAAGAAATGTCCTCAGTAAAGAGTTTCCTCCGCTGTTTATCCTTCGCCGACTCGGCCTTCTGGGTGCTCAGCTTCCTCTTCTTGCTCTTCGACTTGTGCAATTGCTCCTCGTCTACAAAGGCGGCCACTTCGTGATCACTAACATCCGTATCGAGTCTCGCCAGAGCAAGCTGCACCTCCTTGTCTTCCTCCTTCGTCAATGTCTTCGCCTTTGAAATTGGCTTCTTGGGCTCGCCATTGTGTTTACGCTTCGCAGGGACTCGGGGGCTAGGGGCAGGTGCGAGGGATGGAAGCGGCTCATCCTTGGCCACCGGTTCTGTCACCGCGAGAGGCGTGTTCGATTGACGGGGGGCTTTGCGAGGTTTGGAGACAGGAGTTGGAGGAGCAGGCTTAGGTGGTTCGTCTGCGCTCGAAAGGATATTAGAGAATGCCATAGGGTCTGATGGTCTGCTTGGAGGCTGATGATTAAAGTCAGCACCGTGTCCGCGATTATTAGGAGACATGCTACTTACTGAGGATGCCACAGGTGCTTCTGTGATCACTGTCGCCCCAATGCCATTATGCCGTAAGCTGGGAGATGCCATCGCGGCCATACTTGGGGAGAGGGCGGCTGACCCACGACGTGGAGGATGGGAGTGCGTGACGGGAGACGGAGACGGGAAAGTCGGCGCGACAGGAGAAGTGTAGTTTGTCGTGTTGTAGAATTTAGGGGGTTCTGTTGGAGCGGGAGGATAGGAGTAGGGTTCGCGACTCTGTGTCATCAAAGGGGCATCGTTAGCCGTTCTGTTCTTTTTTCGAAGGTGAAGTGAATATTAAATATTAGCGCGATCTGCCATTCACCCTACGTACCAGAGGAGCATGAGATTGACCATCGGTCCAACTTGATGGTTCGGCAGGCCGCCTCTCACTTGAGTCTGAGGTTGGGTCGTAGTAATTACTGGTGGCCTTTTCCCGTGGAGGCTGATATTCGTTTTGATATGGTGCAGGCACGACTTGCGAGCGCGGCGAGGGAGGAAGGGCAGCAGCAGCAGCAGCAGCAGGAATGTGAGATGTTGGTTGCGGCGCCGGAGGAGGAGGATAAGGAGATGTGAATTGAGGTCGGGGAAGGATGCCGTTTGATGGTGGAAAGTGTAAATCAGGTTGTGTTGGCGATCGTGCGTCGTTGAAGGTGCTGGTGCTGGTGCTGGTGCTATTGTTTGGCCGACTGGCTCCGTTCAACCTGTCTCGCCTTGCGCTCTCGTCCTCCTGCTCGACTATCGACGGCCCCATGACGGTGGAATGGAAGGGCGAGTCCATCGCGACCTTCTTTCTGCAAACCACACACTGGCAAACTTTGCGTTTCTTTGTTTTAGCCAGCCATAGATAGGAAGATGCGGAGACAGCAGCGGGTTACAGGACAGAGGGCGACTCGATTACGGGGTGGAGGACTACAGTCAGTCCAGTCTGTCTATGCAAGTCAAGTCGCGACGACGAGGGTATGCGACGAGAACGATAGAGGTGATGGAATTGTGCGAAGGGAAGGGGATGGGGGATGGGGGTGTGATGGGATGGGGACAGATCTAGTTGGGGGATGAGGATGATTATGATTCAAAGAGTTCAGCAGCAGCAACAAGCCTTTCCGACCGCCCCATCAATTGGAAGCAGCGCTCTTCTCCTGTTCTCCCAGAACCCGAGCGAGCAAGCACCAGCACGCGCTGTTGTATTTTGTCTGGATATGACGAGGGCGGGGAGCCACTAAGAAAGCTGGATGCACACCCCTGTGCCATAGGGGGAGGGGGAGCCGTGGATGGGCATCTTGTTTTTTTTATATTTAATTCTATTTAATTCCACTTTATCTTGTTTTGATAATTCGCACAATCTGTGTGCATTCGTTTGGAGCTGTGTGTGTGCATGTGCATAGATGGTTTCCTCGTTGTCGCGCTGTTTCGTGGTGCGTGGTCCAGGCCTCTCCCTCATCTTTTTCTTCCACCAACTTCACCAGGCTGCCCGGCTGCTGCCAGGATCTGCTTTTCCATCTCCCCAAACCTTGGGGCCTGAGATGCCACTTTGGTCGCCCAGGCCATCACGCTAGTCTCATCTCGGAACAGCCCATGGTCTGCCGCTCCACCTCAGGTCGTGAACGTGCTGGAAGCTGGAACTTTGCACCAAGAGATTCACCTCTCGTCATCATCACGAATGCTGCATTTGATGTGATGAGTATTCCTGTCACCACACTGCATTTGAGGACTGGGATCCAAGTCCACACATCACACCCACACGGTCAGTTCAAATCCATCCTATCCCTTCAAGCTGACAAGCCGTGGTGAGGGCAATAGAATTCTCCACGTAAACTTTGGATGTACCTACCTTTGTACTGCAAGATCTTACTTATTCGTAGCTCTTAGACTTGGGATGCTTTGGGGACTACTCCTAGTCACAGTGAATGCTGCTACACATCATAAACCAATGGGCGTCCTTCCACAAAGATCAAGTGAAATAAATGCAAGTATGGCTTCATTGAATATCAGACATAACGCCTTCTAAAACACAAAATCTATCCCCGCAGACTGATCAAGTATGCGTTATGCGATGCCCTCTCCTCGACCTGAATCTCCCGTCATAGAGGGAGTAGATGGTCTCGAAGCATCCAAGAGCCCGCGGATGGGATAGGTATAGAAAGCAAATCAATGACCAACGATGCATCTGAAACTTTTCGAATGTCTTCAGCTCTACACACAATCTACACAGCACCGGCCGACATCATCTTCTTGCGCAAATGATTCTTGTACTCGCCGATACCTCCATCCCAGCGGCGGATGGTCTGGTTCTCGCACACCATGATGTCCTTGGCAATCTTGTCGAGCAATCTACACCCAGTCAGTATACAAGTTCGAGCAAGGAATGGGAAAGAGCAGAGCGACTTACCTGAAATCGTGGGAAACAACGACAACACCACCGGTGAAAGCATTGATAGCATCCGCCAAACTATCAATCGTTGGGATGTCCAAACCGTTGGTAGGCTCGTCCAACAACAACATATTGGGTCCGTCAATGGCCAAGAGGGCAAACACGATTCTAGACTTTTGACCTTCGGACAAAGTTCCCATCAAGGCAGTCTGGGACTCACCACTGAGACCATACTTACCAAGTTGCTGTCTCCAGTATTGGTAATCCTGGTTCTTGTCGGCATACTTGTCTCGGACGAAATCAAGGGCGGACTTGGTAAGATCCAATTGCTCAGCAGAATGTTGACTGTATACACCCATCTTCAAGTGAGTGTGACGGGAGACAACACCGCCAGTTGTGGAGAGCTTGCCGGTCATAAGACGGAGTAATGTGGATTTACCAACACCGTTGGGGCCGACCAAAGCAGTTCGAGAGTCCATATCCACGCCGAGATCGAGGTGACGGTAAAGATCATCCTTGGGGTTACCAGAGTAGGAGAAGGTAACGTCGTCGAAGGACAAGACTGGAGGAGGAAGCTTCTCAACATCGGCAAATCTGAAGGTGAAGACTCTCTCGGTCTCAACGGGTTGAATGAAACCATCGGCCTCCATCTTGTCCAAAATCTTTTGACGAGACTTTGCTTGTCTGACCAAGTTTGCATAGGTACCAGCGGATGCGATGAACTTCTTGATATGAACAATTTCATCTTGTTGCTTGTGGTATGCCTTCATTTGGTTGACGTCTTGCTCGGACTTTGTCTTGGAGTAAGAGTCATAGTTACCACCATAGTAGAAGAGTTGCTTGGAGCGCATGTCGATCATGTTTGTGCAGACACCGTTCAAGAAATCCATACTGTGGGAAACGAGAACGAGGGTACGGTCCCATTTCTTGAGGTATTCCTCCAACCACACGCAAGCCTCCAAATCCAAATGTGCTGTTGGGTCATCGAGAAGAAGGAGAGAAGGCTTGACGAAAAGAGCCTTGGCGAGAGCCACACGCATACGCCATCCACCAGACATATCCTTGGTCTTCTTCTGAATTGTCTTCTTGTTAAAACCAAGACCGGTAAGAATGAGGGATGCGCGAGTTGAGAAGGTAGATGGATCCATTGTCTCCATACGCTATTTGGTGTTAGAAAGAACAAACTTTTCGGCACAAAAAAACTCACCTCGTAAAGGTCCATCAACTGAGGGCTCTCTGGTCCTTCGTCTTCCAAAATCGTCTCAGCCAGTTTGTCCAGCCTCTCCATCTCGTTCTCTGCCTCCTTTACAACCCACTCCAAAGCACCCAACTCGCTAGGTGGAGCACCCTCGTTAAGAAGGTAAATGTCGACATGCTCTGGGATGGGGTATTCCCGCTTGTCGATTGCTTTCAAGAGGGTAGATTTTCCGCAACCGTTCTCACCAAGTAGACCGTATCTGCGGCCATATGAAAGTTCCAAAACGGTATCGGTAATGAGGACTCGGCCGTGGAAGACCAACGAGGCGGCTGTGATTTTGACATCTCTACTTTGCTTGAGGGAGCTGAGAACACCAGTGGTGACACGGTCAGAGAGACCGTGCTTGTCCATCTGCTCAGCCAGTCTCTTCACCTCATCCATCTTCTTGCTGGAGGTTGCAGGTTGCTCATCTTCTGGAAGAGGGTTGCCATCGGCGTCGAGGAGGGGCGGTGTCTCGTCACCGGCGACTGAAGAAGCGCCCGAAGCAACTTTTGACCCCGCCTTGGATCGCGAGGCCACGGTCTTCTTGGGCTTGCCCTCAGCGGCTCTCTTAGCATCACGGGCTGCCTTAGAAGCGGAAACCATGTTGTAACAGTAGTGATTGTAAAGTTGTGGGTTGGTGGTGGTTGAAGATGGTGGAAAGTCGGGCTGTTATCAATGGAGGGGAAAGAAATCTTGGTGGGGGTTTTTCAGCCTGTCGCTAGCGCAGTATCAAGTCAGGGCTACTGAAAGAGGCCTGATGCGTAGATATGAGAGAGAAAAAAGTGTTCAACAGGTATTGTCGAATATTCAGAACTCGGCAGATAATGAAGAACTAAAAGGGAGATGAAAGAATAACGAAATTCCTGCAATGTCAGTCAAAGAGGCAAATAACGCTGTCAAGGCCCAACACTTGGGAAGGAAAAACTGCACTCGCTTGAGTCGCCTGTTGACGTAACGTCTATGCCGCATTTGGTTGGCTGGGTAAGGTTACTGCCAAACACGTGATCTTGGTCCAGTATTATCATTTTCATTTCAAAGATTTCTTCCAGCTTTGGAAGAGACAAATTAATTGTCGAGAAGTCGATTTTATGCTGGGAACAATTTTGTAAACATTATTCTAAATTATTTTTGCTTGATTACGGGGAAACTCGATATGTCTCGTCGAATTATCACTGCAACTGCAAGCCCAAGCATGTTGTGACAGCAGGTTGTTGACAAGATTTCGTGGAATTTGTATAGATGTATGTAGTAGTAGTAGTAGTAGTAGGACTGAGTGATTTCATTTCACTTCAGATGTTTTTTATAAGATCCGGTATTTTGCGAACTTCTAGTTGTCTCTACCGTAACTTACAGGACTTCTATTCTTTTTTACAGGAGGTTATTGAGGGTCAAGCATCAAGATAGATGGTGTTTGCTCCAACTTTCGTTAA
>JBAMDN010000590.1:0-86384 GCA_037074945.1 Tetracladium marchalianum | reverse complement strand
AAGGCGCACCGGGTGATTGTGATTATGGGGTTTTTGGAGGTGTGGTGTATATCTTTTCGGTGCAATCGAGGTCGCTCTGCAAAACGGTATCGACCCCGCTCGCAATGCAGATTTTGCTTTACATAGCCCAGATTTTGAGCTGCATGTGGCGTTAGTAATGCTCACCCTCGATATCTGGAAGAGAGCCATAGTTAAACTTGAACTTACCAAAGAGTCCCACGATCCGGTGCACAAACTCATGCCATCGTTGCTGACTCCCAAACAGCTTACACGGTTGTCGTGACCAACAAGTGATCCAACCTTCTCACCACGAGTAACATCCCAGACCTAGTGGCGTGTCAGCACTCAGAACTTCGTGACCAAAGTCTGATTATCCTTACCTTGCACTCGAAGTCATCATAACCAGCGAAAAGAAGACGACCGGATACCGAAGTGGCCACCGAGGTAATACCGCAAAGAATGGAGTCATTCTATTCATATGTTAGCGGGGAAGCTTGAGCAATATCCTTGGGTGTTCATACTCCGTATTGGTTAAGCTCTCGGTCTGCGCGGATATCGAAAAGTCGGCAGGTAGCATCATCGGAACCGGTGACAAAGGAGTGACCATCGGGGAAGAATTGGATGGCATTGATATCTGATTCGTGACCGGCAAATGTCTGCACAGCCTTACCAGCTCTGATATCCCAAAGTTTGGCAAAGGCATCGCAAGCACCAGAGACAAAGGTGTTTTGGTTGGTGGGGTTGATGCTGATGCTCATCACATCGCCGAGGTGATCTGCAAACTCAGTCACCTTGGAGCCGGTCTCCACGTCCCACTTCATACAGGTCATGTCGCCGGAGGATGTGAGGATGCTACGATCGTTGATGAAGCGACAGCAAGAAAGGTAGCCGGAGTGTCCAGAGAGCTCCCGGGCCACTCGTGTCGGCGCGTCCCGACTCGAGTTTAGGTTGTAAATGGAGCAGATGTTGTCTAAACCACCGCAGGCCACAAAATTACCACTGGGAGCGTAGGCGCAAGTCATGACCCACGATGAGCGCAGAGGAATGGCGTGGACTTTGTTGGTGGTGTAGGCGTCCCAGATAATGAGCTTTCCATCTTGCGAAGCTGAGACCAAATGTCTTCGATCGGTCGACCAGTGCATGGCATAAATCTTTGCGAGATGTCCCTTGAGGGTCTTGCGGGTCTTCATCATCTGGTTCTTGGGGAGGGCCTCTTGTTGACCTCGAGCAATATTCGCGACTGATCAGGGGGAGCGGAGGGTTAGCATCACGGAAACACAGCAGCAGCAGTAGCATCATCGAGCTCTGTAGAGGAGAGCGGGCAATAACTCACGGGAGCCATCTGCGAGCTCATCCTTCTTGCGTTTTATGCGATCCTTCAAGTTCTCAGCTTCGCGACGGGCCTGCTGGATGCGAGCCTGCATCTGATCAGGGGAGACGGTTTCGTTGGACATGATGGGCGGTGGTGATGGGTGCAGCAGCTCGTCGCAGCGGCGGGCTGGGAAGGAGAGGGAAGGAGAGACGCGACGGTCAATTGAGAGGAGAGCAGCAGTGCGAAGCTGTCAGGAAAGTCGAGATGGGGATCGACCGAGCGAGAATGGGTGTAGGTTGGGGGAGGTGAGAATTGACGGACGGGGGGTTGACGTTGGAAATTGGAGAGATGAGCGAGATGAGGCTTTCGGGGGTTGCAGCGGAAGATAGCCAGCAATGCGGTTAGGTGGGTGGATCACTTGCACTGGCTCCGGCTGACTTTTTGGCTTGGGAGCTGGGGGGTTGCGGTGCAGAGAGTGCTCACTGATCGGGGAGAGCACAGCACAGTGGACTACGGCGGGCGGGAGTGAGTCGGGGTCGGGCATCCAAGAGGCGAGAAGCAGGGCAGGATGAGAAAGAAAGGGGGGAGTTGGGAATGGCCATGAGAGAGTCCAACATCAGACTTGATTTCAAGGTATCAACAGCGCAGCATCCGGCAGAGGAGGTGAGCACTCATCCATCGGCCGAGGACCAGCGAATCTAGGTTTAGTAGTGCAGTCAGTACTGTCTCTTGGAGTCCTGCACATTCCAGCCATCATCCTGAGCCTTCAGTGTCTTCACCTTCACCTTCACCTTCACCTTCACCTTCACCTTCACCTCATCAACCCAACTCTGCACGTCCCTCCCTCTCATGGATCAGTTCGGTTCATGGCTCCGTCAATAATCCAGTTAGGACAATACCGTCGATACGCCATAATCTCCATCCTTCCGTCCATACTCCGTGCCTGGTTGGGAGGTAGGTCATTTTACAATTCTTTCTATCCTCCACCGAGCTCTCCATTTCCATCCCCTATCGCATATCGCATATCCCATATTCCCTATTCCATATCCCATATTCCATATCCAGCCGCTTATAAACTGAACCTTGCCTGACCTGCTTCTCGCCTAAATATCTGCCGAGTGGGCAGCCAGACTGGACAGGATGGTGTGCAGATGGATGCTGTGCTGTCGCCTGGACCTCCACAAATAATGCAATCCCAAATAATGCACAATCCCATCACATCCCAATCCAACCCACGGTCTTCCCAATCCAACGAAGTCCAACCCAATTCCATCCCATCCCATCTCATCGTCAATCCCTTCCCATCCGGTCTAATCCCAGAATCCAATCCCAAAGATCCAAACTGCAGACTCGGACATTTTTACTTATTGACGGGCAGGCTTGAGGGGTCGAATGAGAAGTCGTGCACGCCTTTCCTGTCTCCCATTCTTGGCCGTGGAAGCTTGACCCAAAAGAAGCGGATCCAAGGTACTGGAACGGTTGTGGTCAACTCTCTCCTCACCACCTCTAATACCGTGTAACAATTTCAAGCTCGGAGAAAGGAAAGAAAGAATATGGATTTTAAATCGCTGCCCAAAATAGAGGTCAGCCTCCTACATCATTAATTCCTGTCACCTTTCCATCCCTTTCAACTTCCCCAAAGCTGGAAAAAAAACCCCTAAAGCTAAACACCTCCTCCTCCAGCTCCACGCGCATCTCAGCGGCAGCATCAGCCGAGAATGTCTTCACGACCTCTGGCTCCAAAAGCAAGCACACCATGACACCGGCCGAGAGGATCCCCTCATTGAAATGCCAGCTGGAAAGTTCGATTACAACTTGGAAACGTGTGTGGCTGCATTCCGCAAAAGAAACCCACCAAGAAACCAAAAAAAAAACATTAAACACAAAGTTTGTGCGTGACTGACCAGTGACCGCCCCAAGCCACACAGTTTCTTCCCTCTGTTCTCACGATACATCTATGCCTTGTGCAACGATCGCGATGCCATCGTCTTCACCACCAATGCTGTACTGCGGGACTTCGAAGCCGACGGTGTTGTTTACCTCGAGCTGAGGACGACCCCGAGAGCATTGCCGGATGCGGGACTTTCTTCGGATGACTATGTTCGTACGGTTCTCGATTGTATCGCTTCGTTCAACAGCAAGTCGACTTCAATGAAGACCAATCTCATCCTCTCTATTGATCGACGCCATACCGTGGACACGGCAGCGGAAATTGTGGCACTCGCTGCAAAGTACCGGTTTGAAGGTGTGGTGGGAGTTGATTTGGTGAGTGAATTCATTGTACACATATCCTCATACTGTACAACCTGGATATCTCGTCACTCTAGGGATCCCTTCTCGTGAACCATTTTTACCTATTTACTGCGGTACACCTACCTATTTATCTTCGTCTAACACCCTTGCCCCTCCCACGCAGTGCGGCGACCCCGCCGTAGGCGACATCACCATCTTCACCACAGCTTTCCAACAAGCCAGAGCCCAAAATCTCAAAATCACCATCCACTTCGCCGAAATCCCCACCGTCACTCTCGAAGAACTCTGGACCCTTCTCTCCTTCCAACCCGATCGTATCGGCCATGTCATCCACGTGCCCGAGCCCGTGAAAGCCGAGATCATCAAGCGAAAGATAGGCCTAGAGTTATGCCTGAGTTGTAATGTCCATGCGAAGATGATAACCGGCACATTTGGGGATCATCATTTTGGGTACTGGAGAGGGAAAGGGTGTCCGGTTGCTTTGAGTGTAGGTTTCTCTTCCGCTCTTTCTTTTCTTCTTGTTCTGGACCCTATTATTATTTGTTTGCTTTTGAGGGGCGGTGCGTTTCCTTGCTTGTTTCTCGTATTCTTGCAATTTTATAGAAAGGCAGGTTTAAAGATGCAGGGATTGATTAATGTATGCTGCAAAAGAGAAGGAGAAGAAGAAGAGGAAGCAGGTAGCAGATAGCTAACGACTCTCTCTCAAAGACCGATGATGTGGGCGTCTTCGGAAGTCCCCTCTCGAATGAGTATTCTCTCATAGCCGAGCACTTCAATCTCAGCATAGAGGAAATCGCAAGTCTGGCAAAAGAAGCCATCGAGACCATTTTTGGAGGTGAGGAGGAGAAGGTGCGGCTGAGAGCTTTGAACTGGGATATAGAGAGTAGAGCAGAGTGAGTAGGGACCTTCCACTTTGAGAAGCCATTAGATTCTTCCCTTCAAGTCTATTGATAAAAGAATCTTGATTCCGATCTTCGACTTTTTAGTATGTACAGTACATGGCTTCTATAATGAAGTGGAACGAGTATATCTGACCCGGTTGTTATCACGCTTTCTCATCCTGAAGACCTTCGAGGTTTTGGAAAACATATTTATCCCAAGCTTCGGTACATGACACCCTCTTCCTCAAGACAATCTTTCAAAATAATTTCCGATTCTGAGGTTGCAAATGAATACTTCTCTTCGTCTAGTAATATGTACAGTCTCAACTAATAGTACCACCTATGTTAAAAGATGTATTCATCATTTTCCTCCAATATCTAACCGCAGCCTTTAGGCTTTTGCGGGGGTATACCCCTCTCTTCAGAATTAGAAGCCAACGTAAAAAAATCCTACTTATATAGAATCGCTATGATAAGCGAACCCAAGTCATAAACAACCTCCCAGCCTATGTAAACAAATCCACTCCTTTCCTTCCCAAAGCCTTTTGGGAAAAGTCTAACACACAACGCTCCAGAAACCATTGCGCACATAAAAATACTTACCCAATCACTCCCGCTTTAAAAAAAAACCCCTCTCAAAATCCCATCCCATCCGCGCCAGTAAAATTGTCCAGCGCCATGTAATCCAACAAATCCATCCCTCCCACATTCACACCCTCTGCTGTCTGTGTGATGGCCTGATCATTGTTCTGGAAGAACGCCGCGCCTGCGGGCAGGTACCACATATCTTCACCACCGCTATTCCACCCGTTGTTGGAGCCAAAGTCGAGGATATCGTTTCCGTATGTGTGATTTTGGCCGTAGGGTGTCCCAGCGGAGTAGTAGGCGCCGTGATTGACGTCTAGTGGAGTTGCAGAAACATTGTTATCTGTTAGAGAAGTATTAGCATTAGATTAACGAGAGATAGGAAGGGAAAACAAACCATGACCATTGGTTCTGTTGAAGTTAGGTGTTCCTGCGTTCCACTCGTGAGTCTGGTCCATATTATCTGTCTTGGCTCTCTTGACGTCGTTGTCTTGTCGAAGGACTGGACTCCGATGCAAGTTTGAAGACTCTCCAGGAGGTGGTCCAGTGGGCGCACTGATGAATCGACTGCGGAGTCGGGATGTCAACGTCTCCAGAAGATCCGCAAACCTGATTCCGAGATGAACATCATCCACAACACAGTTGCGGAGCGCATCCACAGCTCTATCCATCAGACCGATACTGATTGTAACATCGCTTTTGGAAGCACCCAAAGCGAACGTCTTGAGAAGAAACATGGCTCCACTAATGATGCGGAAATATGTCCTCACCGGAGCATGCTTGAGGTAATCGCCTGGCAAGAGACCTTCCACCACGATTCTGAGCAAATTTCGACTTCCATCAACAACCTCTTTGACATAAAATGAATCCGCGGCACTGAAACCTCCAAGTTTCGCGAGAGGTAGCTTTCCGTAATAGTTTTGGGTCTCTGGGGATAATGCATTTGTAGCTGATGCACCATTGGCTGGTTGTCCTGTGTTTTGGTGGTGACCTGTGTTACTGGTGCATCTTTCCACGACGGCTTGTAGTGACAAGGAGTTGACGTAAATACGAACATATTCGTACTCAATAGACAAGATGTGCCGGATATATGGTGGCAAGCGAAATCGGTCAAACTCCTTTCTCCAAGCTCCCAACATTGGTTGGAAGTCTTTCAAGAGCTCCAGATAGCTTCCATCCTGGATAATCCTGGTGGTGTACTGCCGTGACTTGAAGATCTTCTCATTACCAATCCGCATAGCATTACTAATTCCGGCCCAGCAATGGATAATCTGATCATCTAGCTCCAAATCCGGGATGTAATTGAACGTATTAGAAACAGACGTGCTTGTGTCGGGCGTCTTGCCATCAACCGATGACTTCCTCTTTCGTGCTGCAAAGACGGGGTCTGTCACGCGCAGGTTTTCAGGTACCATGTTGGTCCATCCTAGACGACCTGCCAATTGAGTAACATATATCAGCAAGAGTCGCTTGATTCTTGCGGCCCGTAGCCTGTATGCTTCATCCTCATATTCTGGTCTCGTCATCTCTCCGCCGGCAGCCAAGAGCTCATCGATATTGTCAAAGACCCCGAGTTCGTACGAAAGTCCCATGGCCGTGCTCAACAACATCCAACACATTCGATCACTTCTCCATGCTGGTTCCAACCAGCTTTCAATCCTCTTACCACCAACTCCTCCAGCTAAGCGATGGCCGTTTTCATCATCAATACTGTAGGTGTCTGATGCTTCGTAGGAAGGCAGCATTAATTCATCCGTAGCTTCGGCAGGAGGAAAGTGAAGCGCCCGAGGATGCCATTCTGTCAGTATCATAAGACTCTCAATAGTTCCAAGAGTCCGAAGGCTTCCTTTCCTCAGTCCTCTCCACGGAGCGGTGCTAGAGGTTTGCGCATCGGCAGCTTCAGCACCAGAGCCACAAAATCCACCTCCAAAAGCCTCTTGGCCCCAGAGACATCTCTCAATCATGCCCCGTAGATAGGTCCACAATTGTTCATGAATAGCATGTGATCGACAGTGACCACCAGGTCCAGGCATTCGCATATAACGAGTGGCAATTGTCAGAAGAGTGACAGTCAGAATTGGCTCTTCAATGAGCAGGGTTGAGTGTGTTCCTGGGTCGCGGAATGTTGGAGGGGAGATTGGCGTTAACGGTGAGAGGTACTCATAATAACTGAGAAGCGTTAATTTTGGTCATGTAGCAAGTAAAGACACAATTTCACTTACTAACGAATGTACTCAATTGCTTCAGCAGGTGTGAACCAACCAGCCCTGACAAATCTGAACCGCGACCATGTTTTCAAAGCGTCTTTATATCCTTGGTCCTCTGTTGGACTTGGTAGGCTCTGCTGCCGGGATGCCAAAGCGGGATCGATGGGAGCGTCTCTCCGTACTTCTGGGGGTGGCATATATAAGGGACGGCTTGCTTGCGCTGGTGAAGGTTGTTGCTGGTAGCTATCTCTAGGTGCCTGATTTCCTGATATTGGCGACATTTGGTTGCTATTCTGTCTCTTATGCCCAGGACTACATGTGATATCAGTACAGGGAACGAGTTACGAAGCAGGAATTTCATACCTATCTGTCGCAGCTTTGTACAGAAGATCCAAAGCATCATGAGGACCGTATACCTCTCTGCGCAAGACCTCCTGTGCCTCTAGATTCTCCAATTGTGTGTTCGATTCGTCATTCTTATCGTCTCGTTCCGAATCACTTCTCGAGGTTTGCGTAGGTCGACGAAGAGGTTGTGTACGCCCAATCGATCCTCCAGGAGTCAGAGGCGGTCCAGAGATCATGACTGTACTTGAGTCAACATTGAAGCTTGCTGATCGGGGCGCAGGAGCCCCCATAGAAGATTGACGATTCGAGGTTGACGGAGAAGCTTGTGCCATCTTCCTCCCGTTTCTCGTCACATAGTCATCCCCATACTCGTAACCGTCCAGGCTATCCTCCCCCTCATCATGCTTGCGCTTCCGTCTCGTCGCAGAGAAGAAGCATTCTTTGCTTTCACGCCGACATCGCACGCAAGGCGGATCGCCGGGGTTGTCTACACTACCCAAATCGCATTTGACCTTCCGACGGCGACATGGGATGCAAGCTTGGTACACTCGTTTGTGTGATGGCGGCGGCTGCGCGGCTTCTTGTTGCTTCTGATTGTTAAGGTTATTGGGAGTCGAAGACGCGCCTGAAGCAATGCTGTCTGCGGCAGAGTATGGGAGAGTTGTCGACATCGCAACCGCAAGTCGATGCTCCGAGGTAGAGTCGTGAAATTGTTGAGCGCTTTAAGACGGTCTAAGTTGGCGATGGGGGTGGGGTTTTGAAGACCAGGTGTGGTGAAAGGCGGTCAAGTCTAGAAAGCCCGGGGCGTCGGCAAAGTTGATGGCGTTGGAGCTCGAGAACGCGGGGGCGGGGCACGAGGAAGGAAGTTGTGGAATCTCGAACGAAGAAATCGGGAATGCACACTCGCGTCGTCGTCGTCGGGGGTTAGGTACTCGAGTAAGCACAAAAGACACGTCCCAGGTTGGTCAATCCACATTCACCTTCCTACTTGGTAACATTGACATTATCAAATCCACATCAGGACAATGAGATCTTATCAGGGAGCGACTTGACTTCCATTTCCTGCATTTCATTGCTGCGTTACCCACTGCGCTGCCATTACCCCTGTGGTTGGATAATTATAGGGTAAAAGTTTACGAAATAAGTTGGTGCTTTTTCGTCTCACGAGGTCTACTATCTCAGAATGCAAAAGATGGTTTGTTTCACCAACGTATCTATTTGTGATTGTACCCAAACAATGGCGCTACCTTTTTGTACCTTTACAAAGAATACGTACAGTTCCTCTTTTGAGATAGATAAGCTTCTTGACAGCATTCGTCTCAATGATCTATCTGCCGCTCGTTTGGCCTACATCCATTCAGACGGTGACTCGGGCAAACTTGCGTTAGGAGGATGATGGTACAGAACTACACTACCAGAACCGCAAAGCTTTCGCGTGGCTCCCGTCTGTCCATCCCTAGGATATCTTAGCTCACCATATACATCAGCCTCTTAGCAAGTTAACAAGAGTAGACCTAATACAGACTTGACTTCATGGAAGGCGCCGAAGCATCAACGGCTACGATTTCCTCTCGTTCCCTCCCTTGTCGAATATCCGATGTTTTGCCTTCACCAACTATCAAAATTTCCAAAACCTCCTGATTTCGCTTTCTTTCTGACCGGTTCATCCTCAAGATATTGATCCCCTGCCGTGCTCTTGCCGTTATCCGCAGGAGTCGACTTCTTCAGATATTTTCCAACACCACCAGAACTCTCTGTTTGAACTACAGTTCCATCCCCTCTGATACGTTTGCCGGTCCAAGTCGTTTTATCATCTTCCGTACCACCCTGTCTTCGAATCTCCTCCTTCTCCAACTCAGCCTTATCTTTCTCCGATTTCTGCTTCTGAAATTCCTCAAAAGGATCCACGAAAACAACGACATTCTCCATGACAATCGGCTCCAAAGGTCGACTTCCACTGTCGACAGGAACCTTCTCTAGTTTTTGCAAAACATCAAGGCCACCAACAACTTTTCCAAAAATTGTGTGTTTACGATCAAGATGTGGGGTTTGTTTGTAGGTTATGAAGAACTGGCTCGAGTTTGTGTTCTTGCCCTTATTGGCCATGCTCATAATACCTCTCGAGTCGTGAGTGAGAGGTCCATCAAACTCATCATTGAAATTCTTCCCCCATATACTTGATCCGCCCTTGCCAGTACCCGTTGGATCTCCTCCTTGAATCATAAAGTTTCGAATGTTTCGGTGGAAGCTTACGCCGTTGTAATACCCTTTCTTTGCGAGTTGAACAAAATTCCACACGGCTCTTGGAGCTGTTTCTGTCTGCAGTTCAATGTTCAAAGAACCCAAGTTTGTCTCAATCCTGGCATATCCCTTAATCTTCACCCTCTTCGGACGCAGCATATATTCCTCGTCAGTAAGGAGTGCCCTTTCGCCACTGGTTTCCGGGGTAAGACCAGTACTCGTAAAACTTGCGGCTGCCTTGCCGTTGGTATACTGTGCCGCATTGTACGCGATCTTCTTGTCTTGAAGGAGTGATGGTTTTGCAACAGCGGTGGTTCCCGACTTTGTCAAGACCTTTGCGCGATTCACATCTCCACCAGCCTCTCTCTCCCTCCTTGCCTTCTCGACGGCTTCTTTCGCTCTTAAAACCTTGTCACCAATTCTCCCCAGCGCACCAATATTGACGCTGCCCTTAGACTCGGCCTCGGCTTGCGCTGTTCCCAATGGGCTCTCTCCATCTTTCAAAAACTTGAACTGGCTCATATCCCGGCTCTCGATGTTTTGCGGGTCCTGTAAAGTTATGATATCAGATCTACCAAACTCGCGGTCGTCCACAAGATCTTTCCACATCTTCGCCTTGATATTCAATCGCTCAACAGTTTCCCACGCAAACACATTCGCCTCAGTCCCATGTCGAATCGCTACAATATGAGTATTATCATTGAAGACCTTGAAGGTGACCGGGTCCACCATTTCTCCCAATCCACTATCGCCGCCCCGGCCATCGTTCGCATCGGTGTCTCCATTCCGGGCAAAGTTGAGCTTTATGAGATCTTTCTGCTTCAAGGGTTGTCCATTCGTCGGATTGGTGTTGTGTTTTGTGAACCATTCGCTGATGGCTTCCACATCGAATATGGTTCCCTCGGGCGTGCAAACGGGATGTTTGAAGGGCTGCAGACTCGCGGCGCAAAAGTTGAAAGGCAGTCGTTTGAAGTTTGCGCCATTGGGTGCTTTCTGATTGACATTGGAGCCGGCGCTGGCAGAGTAAGCGTCAGAAGAGGACCACTCTGAGTGGGTGATGTATAGTTTATCGGTACCTGTGTTTCAAGGAGAATAATTAGTAATTTTGACTGCTGGAGGGGGTGATGGGATTAATTATTACTCACCTTTCCCCATGGTTTATGATGGCTGCCAGAAATATGTTGGTCGGGCTCATTCGCAGGCGAGGCAGGATCGCGACCAAAATTGAGGAGGCGAAGCTTGGTGATTATTCTGCCAGCCCATTTAGGCAAGGTGTTGTTATCTTGGTAAAAGCGGTGTGGGGGCATGGTGGCGTGGCGTAGCTAGAGTGTCCATTCCATCGGGTAAAAGCGCCGTTTTCGACACAGCTAAACCATTATAGCATCAACCTTTTTTACAGCACGCTAAGGGCCAAATCGATAAATCTAAATAAGCAGAATTGATCTTTATATCCTAATCTACTTCCACAGATTTTGGGAGCTTAAATGTTCTATTTTATAGTTGTTTCGTACAATTATTAGTCTTCAATTTGCTTTGTTGCTCGTGTCAAAATCGCCCATCTTTTACCACGGCGGAGAGAGCGTCGTCGTCGCACGACTTTAGAGTATCGCTTCGTACCTACTATTCGTCTTCTTTATTCTCGTCTATCGAGTGTTTTGGTATCGTCAATTTACCTTAAGTTGAATAGGCCTGTGTACTATGCGTTTGAGACCGAGGATCTCTAGTATCAAAACCAATTAAACTCTTTTGTTTGTCAAGCGAGCTAGAGTTGAAGAAATTCGGTCACAACACAGCTCAAAGTCACGATCAAAATATCTAACTGACACTAAGCTATCTTTGAGCTTCTTTTTCAATTGTTTACGGGCTTATATCTGGGGTATACTTATCACGTGATGGTAGGAGGTTGGAAGAGCGGGGGAGAGACGAAAGACAGAGAGAAGGTCAATCAAAGCCCGTCATTCCAGCGGAATAACCTCGTTGATGACCACTAGTTTTTGAAATCAAAGCTTTGCATGTAATTATGGTGTCATTGTCCTCTCTCTAATTGGAACGCTGACCACCCCCTCGTCTTCGGGGAAGACATGTTCATGAGCAGTTTTGTATCGCACTGAACTATTATTCCCAGCCCAAAAGAACCCTTTCAGTACATCCTCAATATCCTCCCAGCGGCTCAGATATGAACCCGGCGGGATGAGCTTCCTCAGTTCATTAGTAAACCACGCCTTATCTCCATCCTCCACGGCATCGGCAACACCGACAAACAACATCCATAATTTGAGATCACGCAGCCCTTCCTTGATCCAATTACCGCTTACCTCTATGAGTAGATGGCGCAAGATCTTGACGTTCAATGGATCTCTTATCTTTTTGAATTCAAGCCACGCATGTAAAGCACCGCAGAGATGGGTGAGCATCGCTACGCGACAGATTTCGTTGAACTTTGCCGACTCTTCTACGACTGGGTACTTTTGCAATAAGCGATGCAATACGACGTTTGTCATCACTCGTGCTCTCATAAATTCTTCGTATGCCAGTGATTGTGGGTTGGAGCGAGCGATTGCAGACAAGACGATAGATAGATCGTGAGCCACGTTCCGTAGGTGTTGATCAAGTCCAGTGAATACTTTGAGTGAGCCACTGTCGCGTGTCTCTGTGTCCTGTGCGAACATTCCAGAGAAGTCGGCATAAAGTTCATAGCGAGGCGCTTCATTGAGAACGCAAGCCATCATTGCGTCAAGGCTAGGTGAATGTAAGTAAGAATTATAAAACAGGTCATTGGAGAAAAGAATGTTGTACCAGGATAGTAGAAATTGTATCTTGGGTGCTGTCTTCAGTGCTTCAAATCCTCCACGAGCCTGGACTATTATGTCCAAGCCGTCCATGTGGCATTTCCATGCCCGAAACTCCCCATAGTCGCGCTTCATACCTCTTAGAGACAGGATATAGCCATCAGGTAAAGAAGTCGACTTACCTCGTAAGCGCAAAGTGCCATTATGGCTAATATAGTTTTGTCTGAAATCCCGGCCTTGTAATCTGCAAGACTTTTGTTGATACATGTCAGAGCCATCGAACGCAGCTCTATTGCCTGCCGTGCATAGTCGCGTCCTACGAGCTGGGCTAGATGACTTGCGGCCATACAAAGTTGTGTTGAAAACGAAGTGGGGTTGACACCCGAGCCAACTGCCCAGGTAGTGATTGTTGATCCTGGTGGAAGCACAAAGTTAAGGGGTATATAAACATCACAATCTGGAAAGAAGGATTTTAGTAATCATCAGCAGGTAGAGTGATATAAGATCTTACAGTGAGAGAGAAGAGATGGTGCATTTTTCGGTGCATTAAGGCCACTTGCCATAAGCCATATCCCAGCAGCTCCGCTACTACCAAAACTTACTACAGGTGAAGGTAAAGGAATGTCTTCTATCAGAAATATCATTAGCACCCGTAGACATTATATCATGGATACTCATTGGTCTGACTCGGTATCAATACCAGTCCGATATCCACCCATAACCGACTTACTCTTCTGACGCTTTAAAATACGTTCCAGACGCTTTCTTTCGATTGTATCAGCCTGCTTCTTGCTCTCCGCATCTTTCGAGTTGGTAAGAGCAGGCGTGCTTGATTTTCGTTTCTGAACGTGATGCCATTTTCTTGCGGAACTTCTGACTTTCGTTTTCATCGACAGGTCCATTTGAAGGGTCCCCGACAGATTGACGAATGAGAGGGAGGCATTTGAGGCACGCACGATCACTCCAGATTCATCGTCCACTGGTGAATGACTTTCATTCTGATAACCCAAATATCAGCGGAGAAGTGAAGAGTGAGTCCGATGAAATCTTACATTACCAGGGAGAGGTGTAGCCCCATTATCATAGGGCTGGTGCGGCGAAGCTCTCTGTTTGGTGGCATCCATTGCTTGCAGCAGATTGTACAGGTGGAGATGTGGAGAAGGCCAATCGACGACTCAGGCGGATGAGAGCTGGGCTTTGGCAAAAGCGCGCACTGCTACCCATAATGTGAACCTGACGCATCCATCTGTGAGTTTGTAGAATTGGTGTCATCTTTGTTCAGCACTTGCACTTGTGAGGACGTTGCGGTTTTGCTGCCAGCCAAGAAGCCCCGGAAGCTCAGGCCAATCAGACGATATCGCAATCCGAGCATCTCTATTGTTCTCCGGTTCTCCTGGATCAGAAACCCACCCTAACTCCACCTAATCTTCCGTCCACCTGGCACTGGCAGCATTGCCTTATTATTAGAAGCTTCCATTCCGTGATGGCCTAGATGATACAATACTGTATCTCGGTGATAAACTTGAAGTCCTTGTGATCGATCGATTTTTTAAGAATACGACGTATCACCTACCCGATAATATTCTCACGTCTAGACCACAATACTTGAACAAAGAGGCGCTCGAAGGGTGGAGGACGTAAGATCACCCATACTCAGTAAAAGCTCATCTGTTGAAATTCTTCTTCTATCCAATACTAAGCTATCTTTAAACTTTCTTTGTCGATTGGTTATGGGCTTATCCATTAGGTACACGCACCACGTGACACTAGAGAGTCGAAAGAGAGGGAGACAAAAGAGAGAGTCAATCGAACCCCGATATTCCGGCGGAATAAACTCGTCTTGCAAAACAGGCTACAGCACATCCAGACTTAACAGCGGCCAGGCCTGGTCTAGATGCGGAAAGGTGGCGGGAATGGCGGAAACCAAATGTTTCTGGAAGCAGTTGTCCATTCATCATTACAATCGTGAATATTATCTACCTAGACTTGCTCATATTCTCGTAATTTCAACCCGCGCTCTTTCGTAAAGCTTATGCGCCAGCACGGGAGCGCTCCTTTCCTCTTCGCTTACAGATCGTGGGAGAACAGTGATTTTGGCGAATGTTCCAGGGCCTCTACGTTTTGATAGAAAGCCTGGGTTTACTACTAACACACTCTCAACGACCTATAAAAGCGTGTTAACGACTGAACAGCCTCGATAGGATTGAAAATTATATACCTTTGCAAATGGAGGTAAAGCACTCGGCACCACCAACAAATCCGGCCGCACATTTATCATATCTCCCAACTTCAGGTAACCAAGATCTAGCATTGAGCCCACAGGTCTGCCATCTGCCGTACCTGTCTTCGGCATCTTTTCCCTATCCAATGGTGGAAACAGTGGGTAAAAATTTCGTTGCTCAATCAGATATTTTGGCAATCGACCAAGAATCGAAGAATCTTTGTTGTTTCCTCCCGTCACTTCCGAGAACTTTAACTCCGTGAGGATATCTTGCGATGAAATACCGAGGGAAATTTCGTTTACGGATAGTGTCATGGGATTGCCGATGATCTTAACGGGTTTGGGGAGACCAAGCTCTTTCCGTGGGAAGGGTTCTTGTGGCCAGGAGACGTGCTTGCTTATTGCATCCTTAACCGAGGGGATGAGAAGGATGGTGATGTGTGGATTGGCGGATGCGAGTTGAGTGAGGGCTGGGGAGATGAAGTGTTTGAAGACTGTGGACATTGTGGCAGTGTCGAGATCTATATCCTCGTCTGGAAGGTCGAAGTCTCCCGTGGCGATTAGAGGGTGGTCAATATCGATGAATGGGCCTGTCAAAATGAGACAATCGACATATGCATCAGCAGCCTGACTGCAAAGGGCATGTAAAGGTTCGAAATCGAGGTTGTCATCTGCTGTGTATGGGCCCGAAGCAAGATGTATGCTCAAGGGGAGAGGATTAGTGTCTGTATCCATGGCATCAGGACCCCCTCGCAATCTGTCAAGATGTGTGAAGAGATTCGTCGGATTTGATGCTGCGCTGGGTAATAAAGGAGCTTCCAGGACCTCGCTAACAGTGAACTCGGCTCCGGATGCATTGATACCCTTTAGAGCAACAATCTGGCCAGGGAAAAATTGAAATCCTTTAAGAGCATGTAGTTGAAGAGGAACTCTTAAACCAGCTCCCATTCTCCTAGAGGTTTCCAGCACAATTGATGCAGCGTTGAGCTTTCCTTCTAACGAATCGGAAGCTATTCGCCCCACGGCTATAACTTCATTCGTGCTTTGATTTGCAGCACTGCCAAATGCCGAATCCTCGAGCTTATGATATTCTTGTATCAGAGTCATAAATTCGTCTATCCTATCGTCCAGAATCTCTGATGATTCGGAAGCTTTCATGGCCAAAGGTTTATACGAAAGCTTTTTCAAATCGGAATTCGCGGTAAGCTTGATTCGTGCCTCTGGAAAGGGAGCAATCGGTGGCTCTGGAATCTTGATATGGTCATTAAGAACTTCAACCACGTGTCCAGCATTTGTTCGATCGTTGAACGATGCGCTGTCTTCCGTCAGCGTTTATCCCAAAATATTGTATGGATCCTTACACTGGTCCATCCTTTTCACCTGGTTTATACGGTGTCTTGAAACCACCAGGACTACTCGCAGGCTCTCCCTTCACCCTTGACATCGGCGTCTCAAATTTCCGCTTCGTGGCACTCGATCTGACTCTTGGGGTCTGAGGAGTAAGTCCATCTAGCCTGTATCACATATCAGTATGCAACCTTGATAGAACCAAAACCAAAGCACCCACATTCCAAAAACATCACTATTATTCGATACATTTCGTGGTGTTGCACCACCCCTCTTATTCGAACTCGCCAGATGCGCCTTGTTCTTATTTTCTCTCTCCAATCCCTCCTGTACATCATTCTTCAGAGCACGCGCAGTTTCGAAGGTCAATTCGTCGGAACCAATCTTCATGCTGTAAGACTCCCATTTGTACCAGAGTTCTTCTGCGGAGATGGAGTGAATTCGAAGGATGGATTGGAGTTCACCTAGGACATCTTCCTCGAGATTGGCTCCTGCGCTGGCAAAGCGCTCCTTCAATTCGGTTTCACTGAAACCTTCCATTTTGCAAAATCGTCTGTGGGGATTTGTGGTGTTGGGGTCGACTTCAAAATGGTCTTTTGTTGATTTGGCGAGGGGAGAGAAATTCCAGCAGACGCGACGAGAACGCGTAAAGTGGTTTGGATGACATAAGAATCTCGCTTAGGAGGGAGACTTGGGATTTGACTTGAGCGATAGACAATGTCGTTGTTAATGAAGAATTTCAACTATGTCAATTAAAAAATCAAATTATAAATTCCATATGCCCACACTACTTTTCATGCTCTCGGATCTGTCAATGTTTGTACCGAATGGACAGAAGTTGAAGGTTGATGCCAGCGATTGGAAATATTCACCACGGGCCAGCAGCTGTTCCCGGTTCGACGCCACATCCGTGGGGAAAGTCAGCGAGGCATGAGATCACCAGCGGCTGAAAGCTTCAACTCTTCAGCAACATCTTTGACAAGATTGAGCATGAGGCACTATGAAGAAGACATTACTCCTGTGCTTTATCCACGGATTTAAGGTAACAAATTTAGTCGTCTACAATTACATGTACTCAAGAGGACCTAACAGTTATCAAGGGAGACGATAACACCTTTGGTAACTTCCCAGAACATCTCCGCGCCCTCGTCAGTCATGGCCTCGCCAAAGTCGACGTCAAAGCGATTGTGTATCCCAAGTTTGAGACGAGGGGGGACCTCACAGAATGCGTGGGCAGGTTCAGAGACTGGTATAGCGACTCCTCAGTTCCCTCTCTGCCCCATTCTATTCCTTTCCAATGTCGTTTCAACCAAATCACAACTAGAGGTTGATAGATACATACTAACCAAACTTCCAAACTCTAAGGCTCCAAGAAAAAGTAATCGACCTCGAAGTAGCCAACGCAACACCCTCCCCAACAGTCGACCCCTCCGTCCACACAATCCTAATCGGCCACTCCATGGGCGGCATAGTCGCAGCCGACACCCTTCTCCAAATAACCTCTGACCTACCTGTTTCCTCCTCCTCTTCATCCCAAACCTCCCCAACCGACCCTTCCCAAACAAACGCTTTCATGTTCCCCTACATCTCTGGCGTCCTCGCATTCGACACGCCTTACCTCGGAATCTCCCCCGGCGTCGTAGCCCACGGCGCAGAAGGCCACTACAACACCGCGAGCGAAGCATTCACAGCCCTAAGTGGTCTCACCGGTGGATTCTGGGGTAGCAAAGCCGCTGCTGACGCTTCATCATCACCCGGTGGGGGACACAAAGACAAAACCCCCAAAGTGAAACCAAATGATGCCGTCGCCGCCTTACCAGCACCAGAAGCCCCAGTAGCAGCATGGCAAAAATGGGGGAAACTAGCTGCAATAGCCGGAGCGGGCGCAGCTGTAGCCGCGGGAGGAGGGTTAGCATATATGAAGCGTGAGCAGATTTCATCGGGGTGGTCATGGGTTGGTTCGCATCTTGAGTTCGTGGGGTGTCTAATGCGTGCGGAGGAGTTGAAAAAGAGAGTTGCGGGGGTGGTGAGGGTGAATAAAGGGATGGGCGTTGGATTTGCGAATCTGCATACGAGGTTGGGGAAGAAGGCGGTTAGTAAGGAGACGGGGAGTTTGGTCGGGAGTGTGGTTGGGAATCAGAGGACTTTTTGTCAGTTGCCGGCGAAGAGTGGGGGAGCGGGGGATTGGAGGGAGGCGGTTAATGATGTTGCTAGTGATGAGATTTTGGCGCATATGCGTGAGTTTGATCTTTTCTCCTTCCTTTCTTTGACTTGGGAGTTATATTTTAAGAGTTGGCGAAAGAGTTTGGTGCTAACTTATGTTCGAAATAGATATGTTCTTTCCAAAGGAGAATCCGGGTTATTACCCCTTAAGCGAGGAAGCAAAGGGGTTGATTGTGGACTGGATGGCTGGGGAGTGGTATGAATCCAGTACTGGAGAAGCGAAGTTCAACATCGAAGACGATTTAGAATTATGATCGTTGGGGGCAGAATAGTAGTAGGGGCTCAAAGAACACAATGATACCCACGACACAGGAATATATATGATCGATATGGAACTAGTCTTTCAATAATAATGAATGTATTTTGTCCTCTTTCAAACAACGCTGACGTACAAAGGATAATGCACAACACATGAACCAATCTCCCAACTTTTTCTTCCTTCCATCCATTGTATTCCCACATAATATTCTTAGAACAAGTCGGTCATGGCACCGTGTGATGCATCGCCCACTATGGCAAAATCAGCAAATATTCAGTCATCATACGGGTACTCTCGAGACTACTTCGGATCTTGTGTTCCTGATTTGAGAAGGGTGAAACGTACCAAGTCTAGCATACTTTCCAAGCACACCTCTATTAACGATAGGCTTGGGCTGCTTCCAGGCCTTTCTCCTACGCTCAATCTCCTCCTCAGGCACATCCATGCTCAAGGTATTGTTTTCAGCAGAGATAGTAACCATATCGCCATCCTCAACTAGCGCGATTGGACCTCCCACGAAAGCTTCTGGGACGACGTGACCTACGATGAAGCCGTGGCTGGCACCGGAGTATCGGCCATCTGTTACCAAGGCTACGTTTTTGAGTCCTGCGCCCATGATCTGTTACCTTGTCAGCAGTTTGGACGAGGCAATGGTTATGAATTACAAAACGAATGGATAATTAGAGATGGATTTGATATGTACCGCTGCAGAAGCTTGAAGTTGTTCAGGCATTCCAGGTCCTCCCTTTGGTCCTTCATATCGAACGATCAGGACCAAGTTCTCGCCGTGCGGGATTTCTCCTCTTAGCAAGGACTCGTTGAGAAGGTACTCTTTATTGAAGACACGAGCCTTGCCTGTGAACTTGAGACCCTCCTTGCCAGTAATTTTTGCGACGGCGCCGCCTGGAGCAAGATTTCCACGGAGAATTTGCAAGTGTCCGGTTTGCTTGATTGGATTTGAAAGTGGGCGGATGATGACTTGGTCTTGTGGAAGAGAAGGGTATGAGTCCACGTTCTCGGCTAGAGTTTTGCCTGTTACGGTGGGAATGTTGCCGTTCATGAGACCGGCTGCGACGAGGAGCTTGATAACTGATGGTGTACCGCCGATATTGTAAAGATCCTCCATCATGTATTTTCCACTTGGAGCTAGATCTGCAAGGAATGGGATCTTGTCGCTAACTCTTTGGACGTCATCTATGGTAAGAGGGACTCGTGCTGTTCCTGCCATGGCCAGGAAATGGAGGACTCCGTTGGTTGAACCCCTGCAAAATTAGCCGAATCCGCTTTTCATGGTATGAAGTAACTTACCCGAGTGCCATGGTCATCACCAATGCATTTTCGAAAGATTCTTTGGTCAAGAGATCGCTAGGACGGATGTTCTTTTCCATACAGATCTTAATTGTCTCGGCTGCCTTGACACATTCTCTCATCTTGGCGGGTGAGTCGGCTGGGTTGGAGGATGATCCAGGTAAACAGAGACCCATTGCCTCGATGGCGGTCGACATTGTGTTGGCTGTATACATTCCACCACAAGCACCAGCACCCGGACAGGCGTGCTGCTCTATGTCGTCCATAACATCACTCGGAGTTCGACCTTTCTCTCCAGGTCGCTCGGCAGCGTGAAGTCTGTCGTAGGTGAGTGCTCCTTTCGCCTCGTAGCACTTAGATTGTCAGTATATGAGCTGGTTCTGTTCCAGTGAACTTACAGTACTAATGTTCACAACTTTATCTAGGAGCGTTGAAAAGCCCTTTCTAATAGAACCGCCATAAATCATAATGAAGGGACGATTGTGTCTTGCGGCAGCCATAATCACACCTGGCATGTTCTTGTCACAACCTGGGATTGAGATATTGGCATCGTGTCGCTAAGATTAGTCAGTAGCGGATTTCGGTGGCCATTCAAAATCGACTTACTTGGGCGCAGGTAACAGTCTCGATACTGTCCGCAATGATTTCACGGGTTTGCAACGAAAATCGCATTCCGTCGCCTCCCATTGTGATGGCATCACTGACACCTGGATTTTTATCAGAACAGTGAGGTTATAAAGTATGGCACCCTATAATTTGACGTACCAATTGTGTTGAATTGCCCTTTAACCATTAGCTTCTTTCAAATGAGGCATTTACCGAATTTGAGTGAGAATGTGGTTCCTTAGGAGGAATCCGGGGGAATAAGAGATGCACGACAACTCACATCCTAACATTCCCTGTTTAAGAACTGCTTCTTTCACAACCTTTCCGAGGTCGTGCACTCATACAAAGTCAGCCAACACCGTGAAACAAGTCGGTCTATCACCCACAGTGCATACTTTGTGGTTACAAAATCAGCTGCTGTACCACCTTATATTCAGGGGGGGGGGGGAGGCATACTTGCAAGGATTTCCTTCCCACCAAACCGTTGAGATTCTGATGAGCGCATTAATAGTGTCCTGTAGATTTCACATGCTCCCAGAGACTGCAGAGCAATGAATTGGCTCCCATACCCGACTTGAGGAGCAGTCTTCATCATTTCTTTGGAGGGTACGCCTGCTGCGTAGAGCATGGCCTGGGCTCCTGGAAAATCATGAGCTGACAATGGGGTCAGAAATATACTTTTCAGAGAAGGGTGGGGGGGTGTCATGTCAACTTGCCTCTGGTGATGAACGTTGACCATCTATTGAGAGCGAGTTTTCCGTCAATCTGGGTTCCATGCTCCAGCTTGGGGAAGTCGATATATTTGGGCTCCTCTGGAGTGGTGTTCTCATTTGGAGCGGCCATGATTACGACTATGGCGGGATGTATGCCTGCGGGAAAGGATCGAGGAATCGAGAAATTGAAAGGGACTGAGAGATGTATATATCCTACGGTTGCTGGAGACAAGCACCAGATAGCGAAGAGAGTATGGGAGGACAAGAGAGAGGAAAGCAGTATTGGTGACACCAACAATGAGATGATCCAAGAGGAAAATGGAAAAGATACTTCCTGCCCTTCGTACTTTACGTCTCCTCTCCCAAGCCAGAGCTGGAGCTGCCCAAATGCTGGAGACCCCGTTGCCGCTGTGCCCCGCTTGAGGTCGAGCTGTGCTTCTGGTTTGTTTACAGAGCATAATGGAGGGGTTCGGAGGGGTAATGGCGGCAATAGGAATGGGTCGATGATGGAGCAAGAAGCTTCGCCGTCGCCAATGACAACGTCTCTATTGGAGATCGCCTTGGATGCCCTACGCCAAAATCCTCGTCATCGCAAGCTCTTATCAATTGATTGAAGCCTCTGCTGGTCCTGTGCTGCAATGCACACAACACCGACCTCTCCGACACCGGCCGCCCTGTTGTTGGATTTGACGAGAATTGGGAGAGTGTGTGAGCGTGAGTGTGAGTACTTGCAAGCGCAGTATCTTCCATCCCAGCCCAGTGAGAGCTCTCTCCACTGACGATGCTCATGCTGCAAGTTACGCATGGCAGCGTTCCATTCAGCACCCTCAACTCATGCATCAGGTCAGCCACCCGCTGCAACGCGGAGTTGCAAGTCTCAAAACCACCAAACACCACCTCATGCAATGAAATTTGTATACAGTAATAAGCTCGCGCTTCCTTCACCCGGCCACAGCAGACGGGGGCGGGAACCAGATGGCTGGAACTTCCTCAATTCACCCTCCCTGTCTTGGACTGATCAACACGAGTGAGTAGCGCACTCTCACTACCGAGCACACAATGCACGAATCCCAAGTCCCGTCGGCTCCTCCCAGCAAACGTTATCGGGTCTCTCGAGCCGTAGCGAATGGTGCGTCATTTTGCGACCACGTTCTGAATTGCACGCCCTCCCAACCCTTTGTTCCTCTCCCTCTCAATCACATCGCCATAAACCGCCACGATTCCTTTCCCCAGGCCCAGCACAGCTGGTTCCAGCAAATACGCTTTTCGGGACGATCCTAGTTGCCTCCCTCGACGCCCGTTCCTCCCGGTACTCAGCATCTGCGAGCCCAATCTCCTAGCCATTTCCTGAAGGCGATGACTCCATTGGCTGCCCTGCCAGCGTACCTTGGATTATATGCGTGCTGAGGGGGAGTGAATCTTTACGTGTTCATTCATTTATAGGATGCGCGCTCCCTCGTTGTCGAAATGGCTGCTCCTCATGCCTTTTGTTTCTTCAACCACTGCCTTGTCTGTTCATAACAGCACCTGGCTGCTCTCTGGTCCCGCCAATAACTTGCAGACCCTCCTCGAATTCTTCCGTCAAGCATATCCTCGAATTGCCTACGAGAACCCCGGTGTCTGGGAGATGGTACAGATAGCTGCACTATGTAGTTTACTTCCTGGTCTCTTCTATCTGCGAAGGGGACGGAAGGATAGCAAGTCTTTCTCCTTAGCATCAACCGAATACTCCAACAACAGCCTCCCTCGCGAGCATGAGCCAGCTGACAATAACGGTGAGTCCTCTAAATATACTGCGGGGAGGTGACTAACGTTTGCAGATGCCGAATCCACAGACCCTGGACTGCTAAAGAAGCACTCGGAGATCAAATCATACACAACAACCCGCTTTACATATCCCAAGGTTCGAGTCTTCTTTCGCGAGCACCCACAAGTTAGCAAGCTTCCCATCGAACCGGCCCCATTGCCGTTGCTTGTCTTTGTCCATGGCTTGGGAGGATCAGTGGCACAATTCCACCCGTTGTTGACATCTTTAGTAAATCTGGCACCATGTCTGTCTGTAGACCTGCCAGGATGCGGAATGTCAGGTCTTGAGCCACAGGATTGGGATGCGTATCAGACTGATAGTCTGACAGAGCTGCTGGACATCATAGTTGAAGACCACCGGGATAAAGACCATGGCCAAGGGGTGGTATTGATAGGGCACAGCATGGGTGCGTCTTTTGCCGCAAAATTGGCATCGACAACTTCACTGCATCGCAGTAAAATATCCGAACATGTGGTTGGTCTTATTGCGGTGTGTCCAAAAGCCGAACCTCCAAGCGAGAAAGATACCTCACTTTTCAAGAAACTCTTGTATATTCCTGGTCCAATTTTCAATGCCTGGCGGGGATGGGACAGGCGAGGTGGAATTGAGAGCAAGAGTGTTCATCGATTTGTGGGAGCAGATTCTGACGAAGAGACGAAGAGGCTTCAATTCCGGTTCAACGAACAGAGCAAAACACCAACATGGCGAAGAATGGCATCTGGAAGTCTACCAACCTATGAAAAAGGAGTTCCTCACGGCGGATTACCTGGGCGAGAAGTTTGGGCTGGCCTACAAGTCCCGGTCTTCCTCGTGGCTGGCGAATCCGACAATGTTACCAAACCTGGGGAAATTGAGAAGATCGCAACCTTCTTGGGGAAATCGCACCCTGTGCAGATTGAATTAGACGAAAAGAGCCAACCAATTGTTGATTCAGCAGCTCCAGTCAATTTATCTTTCACGAACGAAAACACGTCACAAGGCCAGCTTGATTTTGATAATGATTGTGTTCAAGTGGACTCGACAATGATTGAAGATCCATCCACCCCTACGGAAGTGCCATCGACCATCCCCCAACCATTCCGGCCTAGGAAGGTTTTGAAAACTACGATTATCCCTGCTCCAGCATCTCATGCACTTTTATACCAGCCAGAACAAGTACGAATTCTAGCCGGTCTCATATCCGACTTTCTGTGTAGCCAGGTGTCTCCGCGACTTTCGCTTGGGTGGCAGCTTCAATTTCTCTCTACAGCTGGCAAGTGGGACGTGAAGAACCTCGCAAAATGGCAAGCCATCAACCCTGTATCGGAACCTATCTGTGGCGTCTTCAGAGCCATGAAAACGCTAAGAGAAGTTGACGAGACGCACTGCCCAGAGGTTTTTGTAAAACAGTGGGGAGATCAGATCAAAGACATAGTAGACATCTCTTACGAGAGCCCTGTGTATGATCCGAGAGGTCTAGAGAGGGGGGGAACTCGATATCACAAATTCCCCACCGTATCCAAGATTCCACCAACCAGTACGTTCCATCACCTCTCATTCACTCATACAAAGTAAGCGCTAACATCCTAAAAGGCGAAGATGTGAGTGCATTTATATCCCTCATCGATCGACTCCGCGAGGAGCAAAAATCTCGCGCGGAGAAAGAAAATTGGGGACAAGAATTCTACATCGGCGTTCACTGCCATTACGGTTTTAACCGTACTGGATTTTTTGTCGTGTGTTACCTGGTTGAGCGTCTGGGATACGATGTTCAGAAAGCGATTGATGTGTTTGCGAAGCAGCGGCCCAAGGGCATCAAGCATGCGCATTTCCAAGACCAGTTGTTTGTACGTTATTGTAAGGGACTTAAGCGGGCGCCTACTTTGTGAGGAGTTGGATATACATAGATGGGCCTGGGTTGGCTGGTTGGGCTTAGGTAATGCAGATTTGGGCTGCGGCGTTTTTGATTCTTCTCTGAAAGATGGCGTGGAGATCTGTGTTTTCTTGGCGAATTGCTTGGATAGTGAATTCTTACACCAAGGGCTTTTCAGAGACTTGAATGAAATTTCTTCGTTTTGACGACTCTCATCCATTTCATGTTGTACTCAAATTGAGCATCAGAAGCTGTCTGCTTTCAATGAAGGGCTTTTCGAATAGAGGGTCTTCCGAACGAACGATGTTTCCACTGGATAATAATTTGACTGGAGAATCCTTCGTATGAAGAATCGTCCGGACCGACTCGTCGTTCGTCGCTGAAGTAAAGAACCTAGACAGACACTTCACAAGGTGGAAGAGGAGATCACATTAGAGCTGCCTCGGAGCCTTTACCTTACTTGCCTGCCTGCCGATAATGCTTTGGTTCTATGAAAGAAATTGCATCTTGAATCAACATGCAACATGCCTTAAATCACAAAACCCACTCACTGGTGCTTCCTACAATTCCCTCTTTCGTCATACGTACGAGCAAGATCTCTGATTCCACAACATGAAATCAGCATAAATTTGCACAGATTGTGCGCTTTGCTTTGTCCGAGGATAATGCGTTTGGAACCATTGGCCCCAAGTGGAGAAGCACACTGCTGTTGACTGTACGGCCTCGGCGACCGTCACTCAAGCCCTCCCTCCGAACTCTATTTTTCAACCAAGCCCAGCCCAGTAAGGTTAGATAGACTTTTTTTCAGTTGACATTACTTTCAGATGTCCATCTCGGCAGCCTCAATCGACATCAATTCTCATCCAGACGGCTGATAAAATTGCGTTCCAAGCGACCAGTCATCGATGTAGAAGCGGAAGAGTTGCTTTTCTTTTTCTAGGATCGGAGCGACAAGCTTCGTTTGCAGCATGGCTCAAGGCTTGGTTGATGACGAAGGAGTTGGGAGGCCGGATGGGGAATTGAACAAGACGAGGGAAGAGAGCCATCATCAGACGACCGAGAATTTAGAGAAGTTTGCAGAGGAGAAGGGAAGTCAGAATGGGGGCTTGAATGGGCATTCTGATGATCCACGTGAAGAAGACGCCTCAACGACGCATCAGAATACTGAAGAGCATGCGCCTGCACCAGCGAAACCTTCGAAATTGAAGGAGTTATGGGAGAAAATTGGGTTGGATCTCCCAACAGTGATGATGATGTTCAAGTAAGTTTGTCAAATATATCGATTTGTTTGAAGGCGTTGGAAATTTGCTGATCTGAAGTGGATGAAGGGGTTCCGTGGCACCGATTATTGCCGTTGCGTTCTATCAAGCCGATCCCGTCGCTAACACTTTCAATACTCTGGGATACCTAGTCCCTATTGTTACTGTGCTCGCGATAACAATTATGCCGCGAGCTAAATTCATTCAGACTATGATACTCAATATCATAGGTATCTGTATGGGCAGTGTAAGTACTCTTCAGAACTGGCTCACACCGGCCATGTTTATCTTGGACTTCTCATAATCCGATTTAACAATTGCACGAATAGGCAGTAGCTCTTCTGGGTATTTGGTCTGGCGTCAAAGCCAGACAACACACCTCTCCGCCAGGCTTTACAGGCTACAACTCCTCACAGTCAGCCGTCTGTGGTATCTGGCTTTTCAGCAACATCTGGTTCGGCAACACGCTTCGTGCGAAACTCCCAGCACTGCAGTTCCCCGTCATTCTGTTCAGTATCTTTACAAACGTTGCGTTTAGCTTTGGTGCCTTGATCCCTACCGTCGCTGCAGCGGAGAAATTTGTGGAGCTCCTCTTGAAGGCTTTCTTAACGGCTTTCGCGATTGCGTTGGGAGTGAATTTGTTCATCATTCCAGTTAGCTCGAGGAAGGTTGTTTTCAGTAGGTTGAATTGTTGATGAAGTTTAGTGGTTTCAGTTCGGGATGCTAATATTTCGTAGAAGAGACTGCTGGTTATCTGATGCTGGTTCAGAAAACTCTTAAGGCGGAGGCAGCGTATTTGCAAAGTCTCGAAACCAGCGATATGTTCTCCGGAGCTGTAAATGCAAGCGTTAAGCTGAAGGCTGCCAATGGAAATAAATCTAGAAGCAAGGCCAAGAAAGCAAAGGATGCACATCCAGCACAAACTCCACAAGCAGCAGCAGTCTTGAAGGGCTGTATTTCAGGATTAACTGCTCTTCACGGAAAACTCAATGGAGACATTCCTTTCGCCAAGCGAGATTTCGCATATGGAAAGTTGGGACCAAAGGATCTCGATGAGATATTCACACGACTGCGCACTGTTCTGATTCCGTTGGTTGGAATTAGTACCGTCACAGATATTTTTGAGAGGCTAGCTGAAAAGCGAGGTTGGATTGAGACAGACGACGCCAAAAACGAGAATTCCGAACCTTGGCAACGTTCAGATTCAACCACAAGGGAGGAAGAGGTTCGCGTTTGGAATTCGATCATGAAGGCTTTGCACGAACCTTTTGCTATTGCTGCTGCTGCGAGTACGTTATCTGTCTTCGAGCACCAAACTACATCAGGCTAATCGAATAATAGTGGATGAGGCATTGGAGCATGTCGGACTAGTTCTGGAGCTATTCCCAGCACCGAAGGAATCCAAAAAGAACCATGACGTGGAGGCCGAAGCTGGCGGTGTCAAACCAGGCCATCCGGGCTTTTCCAAATACGTAAATGAGAAGATGGCAGACTTTTACAGTAAACGCGGCGACACTTTACGAGCATGGGCCCTGGAGAAGGGCATTTCCGAAGAAGAATTCGACGCTGGAAAAGTACCTATGGAGGGCGAAGATTGGACACCCGAAGAGGGAAAGCATCGGAGAGATCAACAGCAACTCTATCTGATCCTTTATCTTGAGCATCTCCTCTTCTCTACTGGGATGGCGATTTCAAAGTTGGTAGATTTTGCGGATCAGAAGGTAGCCGATGGAACAATGTCTAAGAAGCGTCTTATCTTTCCAGGATATCGACGGCTGAAGAAATGGGCGATGAGCATCGGAAAGGAAGATACATCTGTGGATACTGAGACGCCGGATTCTCTAGAGGCTGGAAACCACAATATTTACATGGGTGCGGGGTTCAATAAGACAAAGGACCCCGAACATTTGCCTCCGAAGAATGCTTGGGAGAAATTTGGAAATGGTGTCAGGACTATACCTAGTTTCTTGGGATCGACTGAGTCTGCTTTTGGGTGAGGAATTGATAATGAGGATCACTTTACTGAGCGAAACATGCTGATCGTTTTGGTGTACTAGATTTCGGGTTGCCCTTGCGACTATGACGATGTCAGTACACCTGCTCCTGAACAAGATAACGAGGCAGTCATTGACATACTTGCAGTGGAATACTTGCTTTTTTACAGGATAGTCAGGCATTCTTCATTGAGCAGGTACGTCCCCACTTCCATCTTCCGGGGTTTCCTACTACTGATTCTTCTTCAGAGGCTTGTGTGGGCGATGATTATCATAGCTATTGGTAAGTCCTGGAATCAGAATCTTGAATCACCGACTTATACCTGCCATTTAGGAATGACAATGACGAGTGGTCAGTCCATGTTTGGCTTTTTTGGTCGAGTTGCTGGAACGGCAGTGGCGATGATCTCTTCGCTTGTTATTTGGTAGGTTGAACGCAAACGTTTTGTGGAAAGCGCGACTAATCAAGTTCCAGGTACATCGTGGATGAGAAGATTCCTGGAGTCATTGTGATGCTGGTAAGACTACTCTTTTCATTACCATATCTTGCGGTTCTTCACACGACTGTATTGACACCTCGCTAGTGGTTTTTCATATTCATCGAGATGTACTTCTTCATCAAGTTCCCTCGTTTCATTCCCGTCTGGCTGGTCGCAATTGTTACTCAGATCTTGATTATTGGGTACGAGTTGCAAGTCCAAAAGATTGGTATTGAGGCATCCACTGCCACCGGACAACCATACTACCCGTATGTTTCAATCTCCTTGTTATTATTCCCATCGGCTAACCGTTTCAGAATATATGAGCTTGCTCCATATCGACTAGCATGTGTGGCGGGAGGCTCATTTGTCGCTTTCATCTGGACTATATTTCCCTACCCTCTATCAGATCGGTCATGGCTTCGACAAGATCTTGGATCTACGCTTTATCTTCTTGCGAATTATTATAGTGTTGTCCACTCGACAGTTCGTGCAAGACTCCATGGGGCTGAAGGCGATATGACTTTGAAACACTCACCCGGCCGAAGACTTGAAAAAGCACGACATCAAGTTTTCGCGAAACTACTCATGCTTCTGCCATCCCTAGAATCCCATGCTGAGTGGCAGAAATGGGAGTTGACGATTGGAGGGAAGTTTCCACGTGTAAGTGCTCAACGGAGGGATTGAATTCTCACGAACAGAAAGACTAACCGGTCATAGGAAACATACGAAACTATCCTCAAATGTTCAACAAACATCCTACACTACCTCAGTCTCATGTCCTTCTCTACACAAGGCTGGGCCGATGAGAACGACGACTCTTCCGCAACCGCCCGCCACAAATGGCTGAATGACCTCACAGCACTCACCGACAAGATCTCTCCAACGTCACACCAAATCACTAGCACACTCTCGCTTCTCTCGGCCTCAGTACGAACAGGCACCGCACTCCCACCTTACATCCAGCTTCCCGAACCATACAATCTCAGTCGCAAATTGGAAGCTCTTGATAGAGGTATTCTCAGTGTGAAGCATATCGAAGAGAGAGGGTATGCCGTTTATGCGGTGATGCAAGTTGCGTCATCGTTGGTGACTGATGATTTGGCGAGGTTGGTGAAAGCTGTGGGAGAGTTGGTTGGAGAGACGAATTTTGAGTTTTCGGTTGTGTTGGAGGGGGAAGGTGCGGAGAGTGAGGGGTCAAGTTTAAGGGGGAAAGGGAAGGGAAAGAGGGATTAATGTGTTGATACTGTAAGGGTGGGGGGTTGAGACCATTTGGAGGTCTTTTCCACAGGATCCAGGCAGTTTTCTACTAATACGGGAAAGAGTTGGAGATACAAGGCTATTTAAGCGGGTGTAATCGCCGTAAGCGAGGTTTGTGTTTTACCGCCTGGAAGAGACGACTAGCACTTAGGGGATTCCCGGCTATTGGGCGGGGTAATGGAAGTATCTCCAGATTTTCATTTCTGGACGTATTCGAAAGTTCATTCGAACGAACATTTATTGAACTATTGAAAATTTATTCGACATTTCATCTGGTGGCTTTGCTTGATAGCTTGATTGGAAGCTCATTCGATGCGGTAGGTGGTATCAAAAGCTGGTGGTGCTTCGCCTGTCTAAATTCAAAATCTCACAATACAATGATATCACTTCTACAACATATGCTTCCCCAAACCCTCTTCCATCTCTTTTTCACTATTCCTAAAAATCCCCTTCTTTTCCTCAAAATCTAACCTCATCTTTTCCTCCGCCTCACTCTCCGCCCTCCTAACCAATCCATCCTGCCACGTACTCGCCACCAGCACACCCTCAGCATTCCAAATTTGACCCTCATGCATTCCCTTCCCAAAACAACTCCATGGAGTACTCGCCTCCTGACAGCACCACTCCCCCTCTCTCAGTAAAATCCCCTCCCTATCAGCGTGGAATATTACCGAGTGAGACAAACTTCCCATCCAACCTATCTCATCACCGAACCCCACGGTATTACCGATGATGAAAAGAGAATTGTGGTCGCTAGAATAGAGATGGGCGCAGGTGTGGAGGTTGGGGAAGGTAGTGGGGAGGTTACCGATGGGGGTGTTATAGGATAGTTGACGGTGGAGTGATAGTGGGGTGGTGGTGAATTGGATGGGCTATTGTGAGAGCTCATATCGACTTTGTGGTTGAGGAAGTCCGGGAAGTAGTTGGTTGTTAGAGAGGGATGGGTTTTTGTTGCTTTGGACCACCTGGATGGGGAGAGGTTGTTAGAATTTGTCTTTTTATTCTGGGAATGAATACTGATCATCGGAAATTTTGAGAGCTAAGCAAAATCTTACCATGGCGCATCAACTCTTGGTGCTTTACCATGTTTACTTGGATCTTCTTTGAACACTGTCGCATACCTCTCTCGCAATTCAGCTGGGATTTGATGCTGTGTTGGCGACAACTCGTCTTTTTTAAAACGAGCACATGATCGCAAAACAGACTTTTCCTAATGTCTCTTCAGCGGATTTGCCTTTGTAGGGGAAAGATTGGGGACTTATAGGGTGTCTGACATTGACGATGACGATGACGATGCGGGTACAATATGATCGTCCGGATGAGAGACTGCGGGCTTTGTAGAACAGTGGACGGTCAATTGAGACAGGGAGGGTGAAATAGTCTTTAACATTCTGTTAAATGTTTGATATGCGCATCCTCAATAGTGATAATGACGAGGAGAAGTTATCTTGACTAAAACGGTTTTGTTTACGGTAGTGGGAGGAGGAGAAGCTAGTGGCGGGCATGAAGCTGCTTGTATCAGCTCAGACCGAACGAAAGATACAAATAATTTCTCGCTTAGTTCTTACAAATTATTGAGAGAAGTAACCTTATACTATATGTTCTGAGTATATGAAAGAGGATTGACGGATTGACTTTTTCCTTAAAGAGGAAAAACAAGACTCGCTCCCATGAACAATCATCCCATCTTCAACCATCTGAGCAGCAGCCCAAACGCTCTGCGCATGTACATGACCACCATATCCAGTGCCGCTGCCAGGATCAAATGAAGTATATTTCCCCATAAATATCTGAGATAAATTATCGTCTGTAGATGATTCGATTGCTACGAGTGTCATCAGTTCGACGAATGACAGTAGTTCTGAACTGTCATCCGCCACAATGTTGATATTCAGATGGAATTGATCTGCTGAGTGACTTTTTGAAGATGACTTGTGAAAAAACGCTTAACCAGCCACAAGTGTCTATTTTCAAAAGATTTAGGATGGAAGTTGGTACGAGAGTACTTCCACACAAGTACTATCATTTCAAATGATCCGGGGTTGCCCTTGAGCCGATGTTAATCAAGGGTGCCAAGGATACATTACCGCTATCCACGATCGCTTGGCTTTCCTCCCTATATCAGGAATGATGATCGCAAAGATCGGACTTTTTTTTGATCTAGCATGATAAAGTACTGTGATGTGAATTGTTGCGCTACTTGCCTAACTATGAAACGGGCCATTTGACTTAGGCCAGGCCGTATATCGCTCCGGGAGTTAATGCATGGAGATTAAGTCGCCGTTGGCGCATAAGAAGAGCAATAACATACTCTCTAGCTAGGCTATCTCTTGTTCTTTTTATTTGTTGTTTCTTCTTCGTTGTTCCGTCCGTTTCTTTCGTCTCTTCAGTCTTCTCGAATTCAGCGTTTTGTCTTACGAGTTACAGGTTGTTCGGCAGTATGAATAAATCCCAATGATATTTTGTTCTCTCAAAGTCGCGGAAGAAGCACGTTGACAAAAGTGGATGTTTGTTATCATGCATTTATTTGTCCTTCTCAACAGTATTGATCTGCAACTAGTCGAATAGCTAACCTGTTCGCAGCTGAGTATCTAAAATTTGCCAACCCTCTATCCCTCCTGAGAAATAAAAATCAGTACGCATAGAAGTTGACAACCTCGCTGTCAGTAGCTCTGATCTTTCTGTTCTCTCGCTTCAACATGAATCTCAAGATCCAAGCAGTCACAATGACACCCCCACTGAAGACAATGGAAGCTCCCATGGCAAGTCCATATCTTGGCCTGTCCTGGTCTCTCCAGAGGTATGGTGTGTAAACGAAGGAGAGATTGGCAAGGGTGTTAGCCATAGCGACAGCGACAGCCTTCTTTTCGTTGGTCTGTCCCAAAGTGGCGGCAACCCACGCCATTCCGATATTATTGACACCGTAAGTAGCACCAACGAACAACACGATGGCAAAGTAACGAGCTCCGAGGTTGAGAGAACCCCAGGCGATGGCGAAACCAACGATGGCGATTGCCTTGGAGACGGTGATGTGCCATGTTCGCTCGTTGTAACGACCGGAAGACCAGGAAACAGCAATGGAAGTGACGGTAGCGAGGAGGTATGGTGGGCAAGTGAGGACGAGGGAGATAGTAGAGTTGAATCCAAGGGTCTTGACAACAGATGGGAGGAAGTTCTTGAAGCCGTTGGCGGACAAGTGCATGTTTTGCATGAGACCTATTAAATGAGTGATTAGAACTGTTGAAAATTTGCAAGAGCTGGTGAAGGGAACTTACAGAACAACCAAGTTCGGTAATCGAGGCAAGCTTCACGGAGACCAACCCAGGTGGAGGTTGCTTCCTTACGGCCAGTCATATCACGCTCCATTCGAGCATGGGCAAGTTGTCTCTCTTCCTCTGTGAGCCAGCGTGTCTTCAATGGAGCATCTGGCAAAAGGAAGTAGGCGAGGAAAGCAGCGGCGAGGGTGACGGCACCCTGAATGATGAAGAGCCATCTCCATCCTGCCAAACCTCGAACACCATCAAGTCCCTCAAAAACACCAGCAGAGATGAGACCAGAGAATGAAGAGGCCATCATATTTCCGGAGTAGAAGACGGCGTATCGGGTGGCACATTCCTTTCTTGTATAGAACTGACTAATCATGTACAGAGCACCAGGGTAGAACTATCAGAGATATTAGATAAACGTTATAAGCTTCAGTTCATATTAACTTACAGGAGCTTCTGTAACACCAAGAATGAATCTAGCGGCCAACATTCCCTTGTAGTCTTGAACGAGGTAGGTCAAAGTTGAAACCAAGGCCCAGGCGAACATGCAGACAGACATGAAAACACTTGGTCTGATTCGGTTTAGAAGCATGTTTGAGGGCACCTGTCCAGTCAAGTAGCCGACGAAGAAGATAGAGACCAAAGTGTTGTATTGAGTTCCTTTCAACTTGAGGTCTTTGTCAAGATCGTTGAGCTTTCCGTTACTAAACAATCGATGGTTAGCCACAAAGTAAACACCAAATGAACGCTAAATAGAGGCTAAATTTACATCATAGCGTTCCGGTCTAGGAAATTAAGGAAGTACATAAACCATAAGATTGGCTAAATTAATGTTAGCACTCGGTTGTGAACCTGGGAATAAGAGCATTTTACCATGATGTACCGATCCAATTTCTTCACCAAGGCGATTTCCTTGGGATCCGATTTTGCCCATGATCCGAATTGATCAAGATCTTGCTGAACTCCATCCTTCTCATCGAGTTCATTTAGCGATGGTGCGACTTTGTTGTCAATGTGTTGAACATCGTGCTTCTCATCGACATCTCGCTGCTCAACCAACTTGTTCTCTGACTTGACTGGCTCAGACATGATGTTGATGACTTTGAATTTCCTCTTCGACTGTAGAATGCACCGATGAGGGCGATGGTGATAGTGAATTCAATAGAGCTTGTCTGTGCAGGTGCTTTTATATATGCATTTGATTCTAAGGTCACTCATCAAACCCATGTGCAATGTAGGTTGTCAGATTGGAGCGCGCGCACTGACAACCTGGAGGTTATCCGGTCCACTCAAACTGCGGGGTACCCCAAAGCTCCCCATAGCACCCCCATGGGGCGTATAATCAGGTTATCTTGAGATCAACGTCGTTTCGGGCCTCATCGGGAATTCAAAATTCAAAGACCGTTAGCGAAGCCAAGACTTATGTGTTCTTGGCGTACTATCGGATAAGTATCCATGGCTAGACTTGCTTACTCGACAACAGCACGGGGCCAATCAATTCAACATGAATGTCAACACAGTCCAATAGTTTTCCGAACCCCGCGCTAAGTGCGAGTCAAGGGTGAGGCTAAAATGGACTGGGCCCCGGATAATCAATAAAGAAGCTTGTGGCTTCCTAGGCAGTGGCCTTAGCTCCTCGCATATTGTGTGCAAATGTGTTGAAACCCGACCGTATGATGCCCGCAGGAATCTGACATGGATGGCGGAGTTCATGCGGTGGTTTTAAATCACCTTTTTGTGGCAAGTAATCCTTTTGATTTGAGCGGTTGCGGTGAGCAAACATTGGATTGGCATTTTGGGACCCTCAAAATCACATTCGCAAGGAGGTCCAAGAAAATGACAACACCTTCCGGTTTCTGGTTATTGGGTTCACGGAAGCTAAATGACCGTCTTGGTCTCCAGTCCAAGAGAGTAAACTAGCATTATGAACATAGAGAAACCGTGCCAATTACTACACAACAAGTTCTGTTGACCTGATATCCGGCAAACAGAGATCGCCGGAAAATGTCAACAAAGCGCTGGTGGAGACTGACCCGTAACACGCGGAAATGTGGTGTCTATCCAGACCTATTTTGATACTTGGCACATCTCTCCATTTTTGGGATATGCTACGCTGCGCATATCAGTAACTTCTTGTGCTTGCAATTTTGAAAGAGCTTCAAGCAGCGCTATTGAACTCCCCAATTCGAATAATCATGTCTACCAAACACTTCATTAACGACGCCGAAACGCTTGTCCTGGACTCGCTTGAGAGTCTGACTGACGTTAATCCGAATCTTAGGTTCGACAGAAACAATAAAGGTAAGTAACGGCAAGAAATTTAATCCCTTCAACGCCGAGGGTTGCTGACATGACTGGTGTGGCACAGCCATATTTCTTTCTGGCCACAATCCAGATGCTCATGCTGCTCTCATTGCTGGAGGGGGGGCTGGTCATGAGCCTGCGCACGCAGCTTTCGTTGGAGATAATCTCTTGACAGCTGCTGTTTCGGGTTCGATATTCGCTTCTCCAAGTGTTCGTCAAATTGTAAACACCATTGCGCGAGTGGGTGGTAAAGCAGGCACCATTCTCAGTACGTCCTTGCTCCTCCAGGCCATAATTCTAAGTATTATAGTATGTATAGTATGCATCACTAACTTCAATATTGTGATGATGCAGTTATCAAGAATTATACAGGAGATGTCTTCCACTTCCATCTTGCCGCCGAGAAGGCTCGAGCTAAGTATGGATTGAGAACTGAGATCGTAGTTGTCGGTGATGATGTTTCCGTTGGAAGAGCAAAGAGTGGTAAGGTTGGTCGAAGAGGTCTAGCTGGTACCGTTTTTGTTCATAAGATCCTTGGTGCAATGAGCAGGGCCGCAAATGTATCATTTGAACAACTAGTTGCTATGGGGCGATTGGTTGCCTCCAATCTGGTCACGGTTGGAGTGTCGCATGGACATGTCTACATTCCAGGCAGAGAAGTTATCAAAGAGCTTGATACGAAGCAAGATACCATCGAGCTCGGTATGGGTATCCATAACGAGTCTGGCTGCCGAATCCTTAGCCCACAACCAGAACTGCCGGCTTTGATAGAAATGATGTTGGACCAGCTGTTAGATCAACAAGATGCAGATCGAGCCTTCGTTGACATGCAAGACGCAACTGATGTGGTTGCATTGGTGAACAACTTGGGTAGTATATCAGTGCTCGAGCTAGGGGGCATAACGAGGAGGGTGGTCTCCTCGCTTAGTACGCCACACCCTTCAATAATCTATACCGGATAAAACTGACAGCTGCACAGAGAAGCGGGGAATTAGACTGTCAAGGATTTTGGCCGGAACCTTCATGACAAGCCTTGATGGACCAGGGTTTTCCATTACTCTCTTGAAAGCCACCACAGAGATGATTGGATATATCGATGCGCCTACCGACGCCCTCGGTTGGTCTGCGCCAACGTTTTCTCCTTCGGTTTGGAGCGACGAAGGATCAAGAGTTGTCCAAGACTTTAACGAGACAGACGAAGAGAAAGTCGCAGCTGGAAACGTTAAATGTAAGCAGATAATTTCTTCGTACTTGATAGTGGACGAACAAGTTACACATCAATTGACATTGTCTCAACCAACAGTGGACGCATCAATATTCAAGGCCAAGGTCGCCCAGGCATGCAAGAATGTCATCGCTAGCGAGCCCGAGATTACACGGTTCGACACAATAGTTGGCGATGGTGATTGCGGGGAGACACTCGCTCGAGGCGCAACAGCTGTGGAAAAGTTCCTAAATTCCCCAGAATTAAGCGACGACGCCGTGTCGACATTACTCCATCTTGCAAATGTCATCGAAAATAACATGGATGGAACTTCTGGGGCAATTTATGGTATCTACTTTGCTTCTTTGGCCGCAACAGTTCGCAACCTGCCACCGTCAACCAAAGCACTTGATACCGCGGCTTGGGGGCAAATCGCAAAAGCTGCGTTGACACAACTACAGCGCGCTACCCCCGCACGACAAGGCGATCGGACTCTGATGGATGCATTGGAGCCTTTCGTCGAAAGTCTTGCTGCTGGTCATTCGATTGAGGAGGCTGTTGCGAAAGCTACAGCTGGCGTGGAATCAACGAAGGGAATGACGGCTGCGTTTGGAAGAGCAGTCTATGTCGAGGAGTCGGCATGGAGCGTTGTTCCTGATCCTGGTGCGGAGGGTGTTCTTTCCATACTCAAGGGTCTTGCGAGCACGTAATTCAAACTGGTATTAAAGTATCTAGAATATAGATGAGCATTCTCCTCCAGCATTGTGACTTCCTGTAATTATCGGATGAGCTTTTCGAATGAGCTTTCAATTGAACTTTCTGATGAGCTTTCGGATGAGCGTTAGATGGGCATTCGGACAAACTTTGAACTTGGGGGTGAACTTTGGGATGAACTTTAGAATGGAGTTTCGGGCGAGCCTTCCGGTAAACTCGTTAAGGACGCTTTCCGCGTCTTTCGATTATGTGTGCTCCATTTGAGGTTATGCTACATTCTATAGACAATGGTGGCAAGGCCGACTGCAGTAACTCTTCTAAACATTTCCATTCTCATGGAGACCAGCTATCCAGCTCCCACTTCCTCTAACTGAAGTTTTGTTATTATTTTTTGCAACGGGACAAACTGTGGTTTTTGCCCCCTAATGTCGTCTGAGAACCAAAATGGTACTGGTACTTCTGTCCAAATATTCAAATAAGTTTCCATCCTTGTGATTAGTTTGAAGCGTCTGCCTCTGATAATTTGACAATTATTCGATCGAAGTAAACGTGTCGGTACGCGCCTGTCACGGTAGGGGTTGGCCACTAAAGGTGTCCCATCGAGCCTGACCTTGATCGCCACCCACAAACATAAAGTCCAAGCCGCCTATTCCCGCCGTCACCTAGACATGTTGATTAGTGGAAGATTCATGAGATCTACTAGCCAAAACACCTACCAAAGAGTCGAACTCTCCCCAACTTGTTAGTTCCGCCATCAAGCTAGATGGTGTTGTAGCGCCTGGGCCTTCAAACATGTTTCCTTCAGAACCGGAAAACATGTCGCCCGCGTGTACGTAGCCGTTCTGATCAGGACTCATTTGCGTCGGAGGTTGTGGTGGATAGCTTCCTGGCTGCATGATCAATCCCGCATTTGAGCCTCTGTGCTGTGCCTGTTGAGGTGGGTATTGTTGTATTTGTTTCAACGCTTCCAATCGGAGCTCTTCGAGAACAACTGAGTATCTCTGATGAAAAAGAATAGTTAGCATAAACTTAAGAGATGATTCGGCCGTAGGATTTTCGGTATAAAAGGCTACATACTTGGGCAAGATTTTCGTTCTCGGCAATCAACAAAATCTGACCCTGACACTTGGCAGCGATTTCAAAATACCGGCGATACGTGTCCTGGGAAGAACGTTTCTGTTGGATTGTGTAGACATAGAGTACCACGACCGCACAAAAAGCAAAATAATGCGTAAACTTGGAATTGATCAGCAGGTCAGAATCTAACAAAAATTTGAGAGGTCCTACCCAAAAAGCTCGGAATATCTGGCCTGTCTCAGATAGCTCATTCACAATGGCAGCTATGTTCGCAGCCGCTTCTAGGCATGCAGCAACATTGCTCTCGTTCAGTCCCGCAGAACCTTGGTTATGGGAATTCAGAGAAGCAAAATTGCTCAAAAGGAATGGTCGATATACTAGAATCAGAGAATGGTAGTAGGCAAGATTGAGAACGTTCCGTTGCCGCTGGTAAAGTGGCATCAGAAGCGATGTATCCATGCCTTCGGCATCAAGAAATCTTGAAAGACCTTTTCGCCATTCAAATAATTCTGCACAATATTTTGCGCTCAAAGTGATACGAGTTTCAAGAGAGGGCGATCGTATCGCGTAAAGATCTCGCAGAATATGATTGAGAATTTTAGATAAGCTGTCCACATTTGTTAGCAGGACTACCCGCCAAGAAAGTAAACTACCGACCTGTTGTGAGCAATTGAACCTAACATCGCAGATTGTGATTTCGAGTAATTGGGTATAATTCGTGTCGAGGTAAGATCCGAATCGTTGACACAAGTTGGCAACTCCTACTTGAGCGTAAGTTCTGTTCTCATTTATATGGAATGAACAAGTACCTGATCAATATCATCATCATGGAATGTTCTTGGGCGGCCCAAAGAAGCACTCAAGTAACTATCCAGTCCGTATGCGGACCAAAATACTCGTTTCCGACACTCTAACTCAATCAAATCGACTCCGGTGGAAGTTTCCATACGCCTTTTGCGATGCATACCGAGGGCAAGAATCAAATGAGCCGTCGTTCCAAATAATCCCCAACAGTGATTGACACGAGACTGCGATAGAAGGTAAAAACATTGACATAACCGAGTTTGTACAATAGTGAGACGGATTTCTCCAGTCTCGGAAGAAAGTTGGTGGTCGGCTGCCTGAAAGTATCGAGCACTGTATTCTGTCAATTTGAGATCGAATACATTGATTCATACCATTTACCTTGTATCGTTGCCTTGAGTAGTTGGCATATAATTTTTAGCTTGAGCGAAAACCATAAATAGTAAAGCAATTCTTCCTTTGGCGCCGTCCTTTCGCTTCATAACTCCAAGGTTGTCGTAAAATTCTTCCAACCAAGATTCTATAGTTGGCCGATGCAGAAACCTGTGAGTAACCATAGCAAAATCGAAATACCTGGCCACAAGAATATCTGCATCTGCCTTAGGAGGCTTTGGCAAAGTTAGTAGGGCTCTTATGGAAACTATTAATCCAGCAATCGTAGGCCTTGAGATCAATTAATGAACACGAGGAGTTTTCAAGTTGGCGAAGACTCAAGTTCCGCAGATCCTGACACATATCGATGCATCATTTGTGAGCTGGGCCATCCTTGTGATCCAAACCAATCCATAGAGAACTGCCACAGTGTTCATAGTAGACATGGGGGCAACTAGTATACGAAATGTTCACATACCAGAACAAAATACGACGAGTCGAACTCTGGTAATGGGGCATCTCCAAATGTAAATATAGATGAGGTTTGTGAAAAAGACAGCTTCTCGTGCAGCTTTTTTTGAACTCGAATCAAGAAAGAGACGCCACTAAGAAAGGATTAATACTTCTACCAGAAAGTTTGTCATCAACTACAAGCTTGGATTTTGAAAAGACCTCAAGAAATATTACATGAGAGTCAAAATATGAAAAGATGACACAAGTGGGGGTCAAGTCTGTACATACGAGGATGGCCCTACATAGTGACCTTGAAGATCCGTCTGGGAAGGATCAGGTGAGTTTCGAGAGGATTGAGCTCTTGAGTCTGTACCAAGCCTGTCAATTGACTGCAAATGTAGCTGGTTTCTCTCTGTCGTTATTGGAAGTTGTATCGTTCCATTGGGTTGCTGGCCCGGAGCATTATTGTTTGTGGGCATACTTGGATCCAAGTAATGACCCGAGGATTGATCCAATGCAAATGTACCAGTCAGCTCGCCCGGGGAATCCAACTCGCTTGGAGACTCTAACTCGGTACTATTTTGTATCAATCCAAGATCAATGGAGTTTTGAGGCAAGTTGGATTCATCGGGCAGTACCACTGGAAGTCTCCCTCTGGTGTACAGCGCAGTAAAGTCACAACTTAGTCCGGCCCGGGTACAGAGCACACAAGGCTGCCTCCCTGAGCAGCGTGTTTTTTTCCTGTGACGTTGTCAGTCTGAAAATTCAACGAAGCCGGCGAATAGTTTGGGTGGAACGATTTCGCATACTGTTTACACCGGTCACACGCGCGGGAAACGCGCTTCCTCTCTTTTTCGTCCTGCTTCTGGCGTTTGACTGGAGGCCCAGAGTTTGGTGGCTCATGGCCGGATGGCGGAGGGAGGTGTGATTTCGTCTCAATCTGATTATCCGACATGGTGACGCTGGTGAAGGGTGTATGAAAGGCAAGTGGATGTTGATATTTGCTGCCGAAAGTTGGGGTAAAAGTTGGGGAACGGAAAAGCTCTCCGGATAATAGCTAGTCTAGGCTAAACACACCCCATTTCTTTCTCCGCCACAACCTTCTTTGGGAAATTAGGAGCGATTTTCCTGGGAACCCACAAAATTAGTTTTCTCAAATGGAGCATTTAGAACTGAGTTAAACTTCTAATGGGATTTTCTGTGCCATTTGCGGTAATGCTGTGAGAGTTGCCCAAATAAGCTTAAATCGATTGGCTATTGATTTTCACTGACGGGGTGCGCCGATAAATCATCTCTATTCACACCCTGCTTCGTCAGATATCACACCAAGGGTTGAGTGCCGTCGATGGATTGCTTCTCCACCGACAAAGAGCCGCACATTATCTAGCCAAGATATTCACAGCCCCAAGAAACTCAATTGACGACCTTCCTCTTACTTTTATTCTGAATGACGAACGGCACAAAAGTCTTTAGGTTTGGATGCTACATCTGGAGTTTAAGCAACGACAAGATATCTATTTCTAATTGTATTTTCAAACAGTTTCAACACATCTTCTAAATCACTTCTTCAAGGCCCTCTGTGCTGCAACCCAAGTTGCCACACTTTGCTTTAGACTCTCTTCGCTCACTTCGCCAAAGATATTCACACCCAAGCGCGCTGGGAAGTTGTATCTGTGGTTTCGGTCGAGAGCAGTAATCTTGTCAAAGACTTCCTGTGGGAGGACAAAATCTAAGCAACAAATTAGCGCATTTTCAATTTAATGAAGAGGTCAATCTTACCATCAAAGTTATCCTTAATTCGCGATGCTGTAACACTCTTGGGAAGCACGACAGTTCCTCTTTGGACAGCCCAGCCAATCAAAAGCTGTGCTGGCTGTTTCCCTAGTTCCTTTGCAAGCTTGATCACTTCTGCATCATCAACAGCTCTGGGTAGATTGTAGATGTTGTTTCCTAGAGGGCTGTAGGCTGCAACAAGGATGTTCTTCAGAATGTCAGCATTGATAAATACTACAGGCGACCAGCGGACGAACCTGCGATTTCGACCACTCCAGAAGTTTTGGTTGCTGAAGGTATGCGTGTGCTTCAATCTGATTTACGGCTGGTGGAATCTTCGCGCTGAATTATATGTTAGAGAGTGGATACTCTTTCGCAAAGTTCACTTACGTTTTCAAGAGAGTCTCAATTTTCTCCTGGGTAAAGTTGCTGACTCCAATGCTTCGGATCTTTCCCTTCTCAACGAGTGCTTCCATTGCTGCCCACGTCTCAGCAATTGGAACATCGGCAATAATGACATTGCCTGCAACAGGATCTATGGGGAAGTGGGTGGTTTCGGAAACGGGAAATGCAACAGGCCAGTGAATCTTTGCATATTAGACGAATCCATTTATTCTGGGAGCCGCGATACTTACAAGATAAAGATCAACATAATCTGTTTGGAGATCCTTCAAACTTTGGTCGAGAGCCTTCTCGACATCCTCGGCTTTGTGATGAGTGTTCCATAGCTTAGAAGTGACCTTTTCACAATTAGCAGTTCGAACGACTGAGGTTATATATTTCTACTTACGAAAATTTCGCTTCGGTCAACACCAGATGCTTTGATACCTTCTCCTACTTCTGCCTCATTGTCGTATACTGCTGCGGCATCGATGTGACGATATCCTGTCTTCAGAGCACTAGTGACAGCCTGGACAAGAAAGTCAATAAATGTTGATTAGGGAGTCAAAGGCTGAAGATCCTAGCTTTCTGTATACTTACATCTTTGACTTCGTTTGGTGCTGATTGCCATGTTCCTAATCCAACAGCTGGGATACTGTATCCGGAATTCAACTTGAAAGAACGGTTCAATGCCATGATGTCTTTGTGTGGAGAGTGTTGAAGGGTTTTAGAGATGAATTGTAATTCACGTATTTTGTATGAAGAAGATTGAATCAACACAGGAGAATGATGATATAGACATTTAGAAATCACGTCTGCCGGACAACATCAAGTTTATCCGCCGGCGCATCTTCTCACGAGGTCTCGGGTTTGTATTTTGGTCCACTAAACTCCACATTTCCACGAACGACTTCCAAAGGTGGGATGTTTTGGGCCGGTTGCTGGTTTCTCACGAAGTTCTGCGTTCCGTAAACCATTGGACTTTTCCGCAACGACAACAGGTCGGCATCAACGAAAAAATACTAATAGAGCTTGCTTTTGAGTTGTGTTTGGTGATTGAACCATTTCTCCAGCAGATTGTTGTATCTCTAAAAAAAGCTTTTTACCCCACACCCGCCTCCAAAAATGTCCGTGCCTCCAAGAACGGGTGTCTATTGCCCTGTCCCAACCTTCTTCAAGACCAATACATCCTCAACTGTCCAAGCTCCTCTCGACGTTGAAGCACAAGTCCAACACAGCATCCATCTCGCAAGGAATGGCGTCCGAGGTTTGGTTCTCCTAGGCTCTACCGGAGAGGCCATTCATCTCTCTAAGGCCGAACGTTTTGAGCTCCTTTCAGGGGTCCGCAAAGGACTTACAGAGGCCGGATTCCCTGATTACCCTATTATTGCTGGAGTTTTGACAAACTCCGTGGAAGAGGCAATCGAATGGCTCGTGGATGCAAAGAAAGCCGGATCTCAATGGGGTCTGGTCTTGGCTCCGGGATATTTTGGTTTGGCTGCCAACCAGCAGAACATCCAAGACTGGTATAAAATTGTTGCGGATGCATCGCCCATTCCTATTTTAATGTAAATATCACCTCTTCCCTAGTTATCTATCTCTGCGGAGTGTATGTCATACAGTTACTGATATCTCTTTCCTCCAGGTACCATTACCCGGGCGTCACAAACAACATCGTACTTAGCTTGGAAACATACACGAAGCTTGCGGCACACCCAAATATTGTTGGATGCAAGATGTCACACGGAAACGTTTCACACCATCTGCAAGTCTCTTTAGATCCTGCCATCGACCACGACAACTTCCGTGTGTATAGTGGTTTCGGACAACAACTGGGTCCAATTGTGCTCTTTGGAGCGGCGGGTGTGATTGATGGTCTAGCAGCACTTTATCCTCGCACTGTGTCCCGCCTGTTTGAACTTGCAGAAGCACGTCCAGTCACACCAGAAAATTTGAAAGAGATGCAAGCTTTGCAATTCGCTGTCAGCCGTGCAGAGGAATTTATTGGAAAATGGGGTATTGTGGGCATTAAGGAAGGTGTTTACCAGGTCTTGAACATTGGCAATCTTGCTGGTGGCAGATTACCACTTACAGGCAGACTGCCACCAGGCGAATGGGAAGCATGGAGCGAGGCCATGGACGGCATGAAGAAGTTAGAGGAAGCTTAGAGATTTGATAGAACAATATGAGAATTTGTCTGACAATCATCTTCTTTGCAATATGAGGTTTTCTGTGAACTTATTTGATATGCGATACTTGACTATTCTAAAAAATCGCCTTATACTGGGTATTAGACCTCAAGACCTAAGACTTATAATCCTCTGTACTCCGGACCGTACATTTGCGCCTCTTGAAGGTGGTCGAAGACTCGAGTAACGTGATTACGCGAATAGGTACGTCTAGGCGAGAATCATGTTCTTAGGAATGCTTTAATTGGTTTTTGGGGGCAAAGAGAAGTATCATATGTGCAATTGAGGTCCAGATATTCCTATTCAATATTTTTCATAAGTAAGTACCTACGCAACATTTTCGTTGCATTAGAGGGCGAATCGCGGATTGTGTCTTGAGCAATTCACAGCGTCTACCTCTTCTGTCTCCATTCCATCGTCGCGTCGACAACCGAATACCAACATTCCGTTCGGAAGTTGTCCGATACAATCAACAACACCACTCGGATAGATTCCTTCCTTACAACCGGCTCGGCTCTCTCATCCCAAGCATTTTCCCCTCTGTTTTGATTTACCCGGATATGGGCGCGGATAACCAATTTGCGGGGTGTCATGTGACAGATCCTTCCCCCACTGTTCTGTTCCGAGATCTGTTCCGGCGATCCAACGTCTTTTCCCCCGCAAAGATTGACTTGTCTGGATGAGGGCGGAAAACAACTCCTCTGGAGCTGTCGAGCCGTATGGTGGCAAGGACACACAGCGGAGCTAAATCCACTATGTAAGTCAAGCAATTTCATTTATGTACAGTACTGTACTCTTCCAAAAGAAGTATCATCGTCCAAACACCTCTCGTTATTGTCTCAATTGCAGTGCTTGCTTGAGTTGTGTTTCTGGCTCGTTCATAGACCTTTGAGACCTTTCTCAAGTCCAACCTTTTGTTATCAATTATGACCGAAGTACTATCTCTCGACGAGGTGCCCAAATGGCAACCTGCCTCACCAGAGGTAGAACCTGAGCTATCACCAATGGACTCGTCAGCCTCTTCCGCCGACGAAGCAGAAGATGCCATTTTCGCCATCAATGATTTGTTGCTGCAGAGGGCAAGGGACTCGCCAGACGCGCCTCTTGTTGGATACCCGGATCAAAGTGCTTCCCAGTACTCATACTACTCTGCGACAGATCTTCTACGATTTGGCGAGGGCGCCGCCAAGAATTTGGTGGCTCAAGGTCTCCAGGAACATGTAAGTGTCCTTTGTTTGGCAAACTTTGGGGTTGGGTGTTGACAATTACTACAGGTTTTGATTCCTGGAGTAGATGACAAGATTGTTGCCCTCCTTGGCCCATCGAACTTAGACTATGTTGCTTCCATCCTAGCCTTAACTCGTATGGGATACGGTGTGCTCTTATTATCAACTCGACTTGCGACAGAGGCATACGTCTCGCTTTTGGAAAAGACGAAATGTAACGACATGTTGTCCATCCCATCAAGTTCAAAAGCCATAGCTGCCATCCAAGCAGTGCGGCCAATCAATCAATACTTGATTCCAGAGAAATCGGTATATGATGTTTCAAGTCAGACGAAAGTCCTCGAGGCCAGTGGGCCTCATATGTCCAACCGAATCGCTTTCATTATTCACTCATCTGGATCCACGGGCCTGCCAAAACCCATCTTCCAGACACACAAGTCATGTCTTTCGAACTACGCCAACGGATCTGGTTTCAAGGCGTTTTTGACACTTCCTCTATATCACAATCACGGTCTTTCAACTTTCTGGAGGAGCATCTACAAGACCAAGCCAATCTCGTTATACAGCGCAAGCTTGCCACTTTCAGAGTCAAACCTTGTGGCAGCAATGGAGGCATCGCAACCGGAATCTTTCCACGGAGTGCCTTACGCTCTTAAATTACTGAGCGAGTCCGAGCGCGGGATCGAAGCACTTCGAAAGTGTAAATTGGTACTCTTTGGCGGCAGCAGTTGTCCAGATGATCTCGGCGATAAGTTGGTGGAGGCTGGAGTTTACATTGTCTCGCATTATGGAGCGTACGTTATGATTGCCTTCACTCTATTATTTTTACTGAATCAAGTAGGACCGAAATGGGCCAGCTAATGACCTCCTTCCGTGAGGATGGTGATAAGGCGTGGAATTATGTTCGTCCATTCCCAGCGATTGCACCATTCCTCTCCATGGTTCCACAAGGTGATGGAAGCTGTGAGTGTGTTTGCCTCGATGGGCTCCCCGCCAAAGTTGCATCAAACAGTTCCGATCCTCCAAACTCATTCAGAACAAGCGACACATTCCTTCCACATCCAACTATCCCCAATGCATGGAAATATCTCGGCCGTATTGACGATCGTGTCACTCTTGTCAATGGTGAAAAGGTCCTTCCAGTGCCAATGGAACATCAAGTCAGGCAGAATGAGTTCGCAAAGGAAGCCCTCATCTTTGGTGTTGGCCAGGCATTCCCTGGTCTGCTCTTGTTTCCTAGCGAAAAGACACTTGGGCTTGATAAATCTCAGATTTTGGAGAAGATCTGGCCCAGCATCGAAGAAGCCAACAGCAAAGCGGAAGCATTCAGCCAAATTCAAAAGGAAATGGTTGAAATTATGGATGTCGACACAGCCTACCCATCGACAGACAAGGGAACGATTATCAGAATAGCATCATACCGAAAGTTTGCAGATGTCATTGATTCTGTATACGCTCGATTTGAGAATGGTGCTAGCAACACGGGAGAGAAATTAAGCCTGAATATCGAGGAACTCAAAGAATTCTTGCTCAAATTCTTCATCGAAGAAGTGGGTGTGGAGGGTCTGGAGGCGGATACCGACTTGTTCGACAGTGGTATTGATAGTCTGCAAGGACTGAAGGCTCGGGGCTACTTCAAGAGAGAATTAGATCTTGGATCATCAGATCTAGACCAAAATGTGGTTTTCGAACATCCCAGTGTCTCTAAACTGGCGTCCCATCTTTACTCCCTCCGAACAGGAGAGATTGCCGAAGTCGAGAGCGAAATTGACGCCATGGCTGACCTCATTGAGAAGTACTCCACCTTCAAAACCCACGTTCCTCCTCCACGACAGGAAGTTGTTCTTCTCACTGGCACGACCGGATCTCTAGGCGCTCATATTCTTTCTCAGCTATTACACAACGATGACGTCTCCAAGATTTACTGTCTCGTTCGTGCCAGCTCGCCCACAGCGGCTCTAGACCGCATTCTCTCAACCCTCGCCTCCAAACAACTCCTCCCTTTCAAGAACACTCATAAGATTATTGCTCTACCAGCCGCACTCGGACAACCGGATCTCGGACTTCCCGCACACCACATCGAAGATCTTAAGAACTCACTCACAAAAGTAATCCACAGTGCTTGGGCTGTGAATTTCAACATTCAGATCCGCAGTTTCGAGAGCCAACACATCAGTGGCATTTCGAATCTCATCAACCTCTGTCTCTCCGTCAATGCACCCAAACCAGCACAATTCTTCTTCTGCTCATCTATTTCCGCTGCTGCTGGTACACCGCTCCCTGCTACTATCGCAGAAGCTCCAGTCCCACTCCTTGAACATGCTCAAAATATGGGTTACGCGAGATCTAAGCTTGTTGCAGAGAAAATCATCCAAGCTGCTGCTGAAAAGACGGGTATGGTAGCAAAAGTTTTGCGAGTTGGTCAAATCGTTGGAGATAGTGAAGCAGGAATCTGGAACACGACGGAGGCCATTCCCTTGATGATTCAAAGTGCTGTTACGATGGGGGCGTTGCCTCAGCTCGATGAGGTATGTTATTTATACCCTCCTCTCACTCTGTCAGTTCTCATACTAACATAAATCTAAGACTCCAAACTGGCTTCCCGTCGATGTAGTCGCCAAGACAATCCTCGATCTCTCCCACCTCTCCTCTAACCCAGCCACCACACCCTCACCCTCATCACCATCCACCCTCAATCTCCACGACCCAACTGTCATCTACAACCTCCAAAATCCACGCACATTCCACTGGACGAGCGAATTATTGCCTGCCCTTTCGGCTGCCGGTCTGAACTTCAAGATCGTACCCCAGCGCGAATGGATTCAACTTCTCCGCGACTCAGATCCAGATCCAGTCAAGAACCCAACGAGAAAGCTGCTGGAATTCTATGAGGAGAAGTACGATAATGATAATATGGGCAGAAAGGGATTGGTATTCAAGACGGACAAGACCGAGGAAAGTAGTGTGACTCTGAAAGGGGGTGTGGATGTCATTGGGAGTGGGTTGGTGGAGAAGATGGTTGCGGAATGGTTGAAGGTTTGGAAGTTGCAGCAAAAAGCATGATGGGAAGGTCGTGAATGGTGTTTGTTGGGTGGATTCCTTTGATTCTTTTGGCATTGATGGGATTTTCTCATGGGCATCGATATAACGAAAGGGTGTGTCTTTTCTTTGGGGCTGCCTGTATATTTGTTTCGATTGAGCATATATGTTCTTTTTTTCCTTGGTAGTTACCATAATTTTCTTTGAGCATAAGTCTTAGATTGGCTGTGCACATGATAGCGTCCGCAAATTATGCATGTATACGTCTTATCCCCTCGAAGTCTTCCGTACATAGACGACTATTTTCGAAATCAAATCACTTGAAAAATTCCCGACACCCAACATGTGAGATTGTCATAGAGGGTAAGGGGAACAATCTACAGGAAAGATCCTCGATACTGTAAAACTTGCGAGCTGGTCGATATCCAGAAGCGAGTCATCCGAGCACACAACGTACGCAGCTAGTTCCAACGCTTGACAGGACTGATTTCTGTGTGTCGATCAGACAACTATCATACTATTTCATCTCATCTTCTACTAACTTTTTTTTCTCCAAAAACCCCCAAAGCCCACGTTCTATACACTCAAACTAAATACAAATTAATTAAATTCCCAACAACGATTCACCATATCATTCTTCCTTTGCATACTTCAGACCAGCTCATCTCATCTACCCACCTCACTTCCTCACAGAACAAACATAATCCCTCTTCATCGCGTCCACCCTTTTCATCTTCATCGCTACATTTTCCCCCATCCCATCAATCTCCCTCTTTGGCATCTCTCTCCTCGCCTTTCCAGCGTTCGCGAAGTTCCTCCCACATCCACCAATGAAGGAGGCCCCGAGAATAGTCAACAACGCACTATCAGGATCTTCTACAATAATTTAAATCCCCAAGGCTGCCTCCGCCGCCCTACCCGCAATGGAGATGATGCTACGAAGAACACTGAATCCTAGAGAAGCAGCGGTAGAACCAATGACGGAAACAATCATGAGAACACTAGTGACGAACAACATGATAATGTGTTCTTTTTCCACGTCCTCGATTTCCTCTGCTTTGACGACAACAGCGCGCATACTGAAAATGGCTTCAGTGCGCATGGCGACCGGGAGAGCAGCGGCGTCAACGATATCGGTGGTAGCCTCAGTATCGAGTTCCATTCCCGTTGCAACCGCTACCTCGAGCATCGTATCTCTCAGATATAGTATTCCTACCAAGAAGGGGGAATGAGCCTTCATGTCGAGAGCAAGTACTTAGCACTTTCGAGACTTGCTTCTCAATTCTGGTGTTGAAGAAATCCCCCAGAACGAAAAGCAGTCTCAAAGACCCACGTCAAGTATTTCATTAAGATTGCCTATCCCGAAGATCTGCTCAAATGTTGGACTCGCTCGCTCGGAGTCGTACTAGAACGGATACGAGTAGAGCCGTCAATTGCGAACGTGCATGTAGTCTGAAGTGCATCGGCCTACCCGCTTGTCGGGTGGACCCGCATTCGCCTTCCTCGGGTGGCGCCATACTATGTGCTTGACGTTCCAACACTCTACTAGAGTTCTCTTCTGGATCCTCTGAAGAATTGCGGGACCCCTAAAATCACAAAGGCATCAAACCTTTCATGATATTCATCCCATTTACGAATTGCGCAGCTGGCTTTTCTAATTCGGTGCTCTGCTATCTTCGGTTGCTTCGGGAGTGTCCATAACTCAAAATTCTTCTTCGGTCAACAGTCCACCGTTCCTGACATGGAACCATCAGTAAATAATCTGACATATAGAATGATCGGTATGTGAAATTTGTGTGCGGCACAGCCAAACTCCCCTGTCGCGATGTTTTCTTCTACATCTTTTCGAAATTTCGAGAGTGGGAAGCTAAAATTGCACACCTTTTGTCGGCCTTAGTATGATTGGACGAGTAAAGTTTCTCGCATTGAATAATGGAGTACATCTCTCATGCTTCCTCAGAAGCTTTCGTTCCCCGAGAGCATTGAACGAAATTCTCACTTACACGGAAATGGGTGATCGTCTTGCCGAACGACTTCCAAGATGAGGCTTTCACCTCTTCTCCTCCTGGTTGCTTCTATACGGTCAGTGAAATCTAGCATAGCCAACAACTACAATAACCTTCATTCTAATGTGTCATCTATAGCTGAATGTCATTTCCACAGGTACTCGATTCGTTTTGGAGGCTTGTGCTCTTGGTGAGCCAAGACTTTGGAAAAGCTTGCTGAGACTTTCGTACTATAAAAGGAGATGTGTAGAATGAGTAGTTCATCACCTCTGCTATTGCCTAAGGCTTCGCTCAATGAGTAAAACGAATGTGTTTTTGGGTTTGGCAGCAAATTCAACAGCTATAAAATAAGTACAAATTAAAATAAGCTAATGGGAGGATGCGAATATAAAACCCCTTGGTTTATCGCCAGTTCCTGAGTGCCCTATGGAAGCCCACCACCCGCTTCCCCATTCCTTCTCCCGTCAGAGAAGGGTGGTGGGTGAATCGGAGGGGTTGCTCCCACATGGTAGTCAGGAACTGAAGATGATATTCGTATAGGCGAAGGGAACGATCTACGCATGCACGGCAAGCTACTCCGTACGAAACAAAATGCAAGTGTGAGAAGGTTGTGTACATGATGGTACGTACATGAGTACGTACTTTTCTCAAACAATTAGTTGCAACTAATCATGAAGAGGCCTAAAACTTACCCATAGGGTTATAACACAATGTAAGATCCAACAACGTGAAGGACTAGAAATAGAGAATCTCCAAAACTGAAATCATTGGGTATTTCGTCACTAGACTTTTTTTGGTTATTGAAACATACTCGTGTTTTTACAATAGCGACGCTTATAACTTCGAAAAGACAGTTCCAACAACGCCGCTCCCTTCCACTAAGGTACTTCTCTCCCTCACCCACGCATCAAGTCCCCTCCTCCCATTCTCCACACCCACACCACTCATCTTCCAGCCACCGACACTCATCTCGGCTGGACTCTCACCCCAAGTATTAATCCACGTGATACCGGCTTCCAACCGTCTAATCACCTCATGACATTGATTCAAATCCTTCCCAAACACACCAGCCGCCAAGCCCATCTTCGTGTTATTCGCTCTAGCAATAGCTTCGTCCACACTATCGTAGGACAAGATACACAGCACAGGACCGAAGATCTCCTCGGTTACGATTTGCATGTCATCGGTGCAGTCGGTGAAGACGGTTGGTCGCACCCAGAATCCTTTCTCGTAGCCTGCAGGGATGCTATCTGGTTTTGAGGATCCGCCGAACAAGAGTTTAGCTTTGTCGGTCGTGATGCCGTGGTCAATGTAGCTCAGCACTTTTTTGTAGTGGACTTCTGACACCAGCGGGCCGAAGTTGCTATTTGGATCCATGGGTTCTAGGGCGCGAATTCTGTCCATCTTCGCTAACAAGCTCTTTTCAAATGCGACTTTCATGCTAGAAGGCACGAAAACTCGTGTGCCGTTCGTGCATACTTGGCCTGTGGAGAAGAAATTCGCCATCATGGCTCCGTCTACGGCATCCTCGACATCGGTATCTGGGAGGATGACGAGAGGACTCTTTCCGCCAAGTTCCATGGTCACGTATTTCATTCCTCCAGCTGCCGAAGCAGCAACCTTCTGTCCTGTCGATACCTGCCCGGTAAAGCTGACCTTTGCAATTCCAGGATGCGATGTCAACATTCCACCGACGTCTCCCGCACCATGCACTACATTGAAAACGCCGGCCGGTAGTCCAGCTTCCGTGTATATCTGTGCCAGTATCTGGCCATGCAGAGGAGTTACCTCTGATGGTTTATACACCATACAGTTTCCAGCTGCTAAACATGGAGCGGATTTCCACAGGGCAATTTGGATAGGGTAGTTCCATGCTCCAATGCCTGCACACACTCCCAGTGCTTCTTTGTTTGTGTATATCCAAGCGTCTGGCCTCAATCTTGTTGTCTCCCCATTCAGTCCGCCGCTCGCCACCAGGTTGGCGAAGTATTCCAACACATCGGCGCCAGTTACAACATCAACTGTGCTTGTTTCTGAAAAGGGTTTGCCGGTATCGTCTGTTTCAATTTTTGCTATTTCATCGTTTCGTGATCGGAGGAGGGAGACAGCTTTGAGGAGGATGCGTGAGCGGACAAGAGGTGGTGTTGCAGACCATGAAGGGAAGGCTTTTCGGGCAGAGTCAATGGCGCTGTCTACATCTGAAGCTGATGCAGCTTGGACAGACGCAAGAGGGAGCGCGGTGGAGGGATTGACTGTCGTGAAGGTCCTCGAGGAAGTGGCGCCCTGAGGCCTGCCGTTGTAGTAGAGCTGTTGGAGAGGGTATGAACTTGACATTGTGGTGGATGAGTAGGTATGGATCGAAATGGAGGGTCTGTTCTGTTTGAAGGAGGCGATCCGGACTTCGAACCTGCAATGGAAGCACTCTGTAGTCTCCGTATCAACGGATCGTGAAGCCGTGGGGGCTGGTATTACCAATGCCAGTGGATCCTACCGTCCGATTGTCTAGTATTATCTGCTGATGCTGGAGTCGTTCTTTCTTCTCAAATATCGTGGAGCTGGATCGTCAGCAATACTTCCCTGATCCAGATAGCAGATATCTTGACAGCGACAAGCACACGATTCAGCTACTGCATGCACTAGCCAGGGAAGAAAAAAGTTAAAGGGCTGAGTGGTGATGGCACTGGAAGCATTCGCAGGGCCATCATTCGCTGTGGGAGTCGGTCAGGCCCGACATTCGTTGCATTTCGTTGCTCGAGCGTCTTGGGGAATTCCGAGTTGAAAGAAGTGGAAAAGAGGACCAGTTTGGGCGGGACCATGCCGTCATCCAGCGAGTCCTGACAGGGTGCAGACAGAAGATTTGGGGCCAATGGGGCTGCCTGGCACCGCCGTTTCTACGGGGCCTTGCGACGCTAAACGACTTCCCGACAAAGTGTCCCCCGTCCAACGACTGCGAAACACTCGCGGATGAGCTGATGAGTGCTGGTGTTACGCAAAGAATTGCTCGGAAGAAGTAAAAGAAGTCTTCCAAGCAAGGGCGAAGCTAGTCCTCGCCTTGGAGTCGTATCATGCTAGCGCCCCTCGCATATATTTGGATCTTGCGGTTCCATGGCCAATCTGTGTATTTCAATTGACTTCCTCGTTCTTCGTCGTCTGTCATATCTCCCCGAGTTTCCTCCTTCTCATCCATCCATCTATCAATCAATCTCTCACACCTGCCACACCTCCCACTCCACGCGCCGCCAGCATAATACTGCCTTTTCTAGGTCAATCGCTCCGAGATTGCCTTATCTCTCTGCTCACATCCTGTCTTATCGCTATCGATAAGAACCTCATACTCCGTCACCACCGCTTCTACGCTTCTTCTAGCTCTTGCCCATTGACAGCTAAGAACTCCTGCCAGAGACTTTTCGTCATATAATTTGGGAAGCCATCAGCATCTGAACTGGTCCGGATCAACTTATCAGTATCTTCAAATATACAGTCCCAAAATGACAACCGAATTTCTCTCTTCCTCTCAGGTCAATGAGTTTGACTATGTCATCGTAGGTGGTGGAACTGCCGGCTGTGTGATTGCCAGTCGATTGTCTGAATATCTGCCCAACAAGAAGATCCTCCTGGTCGAGGCTGGCCCAAGCGATTTTAACAATGACAAGGTCCTCAAGTTGAAGGAATGGCTGACCCTCCTCGGAGGAGAGTTGGATTATGATTATGGAACCACTGAACAGCCAAATGGTAGGACAGACAGATTTCGTTACTTGACTATACTGAAGCTTCACATATTGACTTGTGTCTAGGAAACTCACATATCAGACATTCGAGAGCGAAAGTGCTCGGAGGCTGTTCTTCCCACAACACCCTGATTTCATTCCGTCCCTTCGAGTACGATTGTCAGATCTGGGAGAGTTTGGGAGGCAAAGGTTGGGGATTTAAGGAAATGATGCGCTTGATTGACAATCTGCGAAATTCCATCCAGCCCGTCCACAACCGACACCGCAACCAGATTTGCAAGGACTGGGTTACTTCATCATCTAAAGCATTAGATATTCCAGTCATCCATGATTTCAACCACGAAATCCGTGAGAAAGGAAGTCTCCAACAGGGTGTTGGTTTTTTCTCCGTGTCATATAACCCTGACGACGGACGAAGAAGCTCTGCTTCAGTTGCATACATCCACCCAATTCTCCGAGGCGACGAGAAACGACCCAACCTCACAATTCTTACTCACGCCTGGGTCTCCAAACTCAACCTCTCCGGAAAGGTTGTCCAAAGCGTCAACATTACCCTCAACTCCGGCTCCAAGCTCACCATCTCCCCCAAAAGCGAAACAATCCTATGTGCCGGAGCAGTAGACACCTGCCGTCTCATGCTTCTCTCCGGCATTGGCCCAGAGCAACAACTCAAAGACCTCTCTATTCCCGTCACCCACAACCTCCCCGGTGTAGGCGAGAACTTGATCGACCACCCAGAATCCATCATCATGTGGGAACTCAACGCACCTGTCCCACCTCAAACCACCATGGATTCCGACGCCGGTATCTTCCTGCGCAGAGAGATCAAGGATGCCGCGGTCAACAACACCGATCCCGATCTCAACCCAAAGAAACTCCCTGACGGAACCATCGCAGATATCATGATGCACTGCTATCAAATTCCGTTCTGTTTGAACACCGCAAGATTGGGCTACGAAGCCCCATTGAACGCTTTTTGCATGACCCCCAACATCCCACGTCCCCGCTCTCGAGGACGTATTTATCTCACCTCTTCCGATCCTAATGTCAAGCCCGCCCTTGATTTCCGCTATTTCACCGATCCCGAAGGTTACGATGCCGCCACTATTGTTGCTGGTCTCAAAGCTGCGCGAGAAATCGCAAAGCAAGAGCCTTTCTGCAACTGGCTCACCAAGGAAGTCGCACCAGGTCCAAAAGTACAGACCGATGAAGAGTTATCCGCCTATGGCCGTAGCGTAGCTCATACCGTCTACCACCCTGCTGGAACGACCAAGATGGGTAAGGTAGAGGATGAGATGAGTGTTGTTGACTACGAGTTGAAGGTCAAGGGACTCCGTGGTATTAGAATAGCTGATGCCGGTGTTTTCCCAACCATGACGAGCATCAACCCCATGTTGACCGTGTTGGCAATTGGTGAGAAGGCCGCTGAGATGATTGCGCACGATGCTGGATGGAGGGGTGATCAGAAGGCGAGGTTGTAGATTGTTTGTTACGAACTGTCTCCCTGTCTGTCTGTTTTTGTGCATGCCTCTCTTTGAGTTGCATTTGTTGTAAATAAAAATTTGGATCATGGCGTTTGTTGAGAGCTGGATGAGTGTTTGGAAAAGTAAAGGAAGGCATTGGTCTGTCGCTTTCCCAATCAAGCGAGAGGAACGACTACGAGGAAGTTTGCATGTCTTTTCTGATGTTTTTTTTTGGTTAGAAAGAAATAAACATCTTCCCCTTCCCAACAGGTGTTCAGAGGAAATTTCTACCGTGTGATTTCGCTTTGCGAAGTGTCAACAGAGATGCCCCCTTTGCTCGATTCCTCCTTCCATGACCGAACTTTGCAGCATTCTCCCGTACAATCAAAAATTCCATTAAGCAAACACTATTCCGTCTGTCTTTCAATCACTTGAATGTATTCCCCAACACCATATGTCTATTCATCTAACCTAGCCGGAAAGTCTAGAGATCCCTCCCTCCCTCGACCCCATGCTCCTCCATTACAATACAATACATAGATGTCGAAACAAGTTATGAACAAACACAATATTCTTTCACCTCTTGTGTCTCGCCACACTCGTCCTCTCGTTCTACGAGGAGTGAAGTGCTGTCAAGCCATGTGATGTGCCACGAAAATCTCTCTCTCTCGTCACTACCTATCGTTACCTTTATCCTTAATTACCGTAACATTGACTTTCTCAAGTAAACATACAGTTCGCTTGCTCCTTCAAGATTCTTGAGGTATGTGGAAGAATTACACGAACACTTCACAACACAATGGTGGTTTATCGTTTATCCGAAAACCAGAGGGCTAGAGTAAGGACTTTAAGTAGGAGGAGGAGGAGGAGGAGGAAGAGAAGAGTAGATGAAGAAGCTATTGATTGGAGATGAAAGCCTTGTTTATTCCTCTCACTCTCTGATCTGAAGAACATATAGCGGGGTTGGGTTTAGAGTATGGATACACAAGTCTAACAGATATATAAGGAGAGGAAGTTGTACAGAGTTTGAGAGTGAGAGGATACGGCATAATGAGAAAAGAAGGAAATGGTGCATATTTTGTAGTTTTTTTGGTTCAGGAGGAATCGCTTCTTTGATGTTGGAGAAAGAGAGGACTTACAAGAACCTAAGACACCGTCGCCTTGATATTGAGCTGGAAGAGATGGAGAGAGATAATTGCTTGGGTGACTAGAAACGGCCCAAAAGAGAACGAGAAAACAATGTATATAATCTCAACTTCAGCGTCATGGACGTTCTTAGGTTCCAACATCCTGCATGCTCAAGTACTACTTGGTCAGATCCTTCAAGAGTTTTCAAAGACAACCTCTACAGAACGATTTCGATTAATTTATTGTATTATTATCTAGGGCTACCAAGGCCATGTTTCCCTTCCACAGATATCTGTTTGTGCAGCTCAAACGCCAAGTACCATCCAAGCACTCACTCATTGTTAGTCCTCAATCCAACAGGCTGTCCAGCCTATTCCCAAATCAATCCAAATGCGCCTAGAAGAAAACAGGATTACGACTTCCCAACCATTTTAAATCCAACGCTATGCTCGGAAAACAACCCGTATCCAACTAACAACTCACTCTCTTTCCAGAAGTAGTTTTCTTAATTTCAATTTTGCTCACTATCGCATTTGTATCCCGTTTTCAGTACTGGAAACCACCATAGTTCGAGTTTCGGGTGGTTTGTTGTGGATAGGGGGTGGAGTAATCGGCGTCTTGGTACACGGTGTTACGATGGTCGTCGTCGGGAAGGAGTTCTTTGACCTCCCAGTTGTTTTGCTTGGTTCCAACTGAGAACTCGAGATCTTCTTTGGTGATGGAATCCCAGTACTAAGGTAAAGTCAGCAAAATTCTTACTAGAGGCAAGAAGAGCAAAAACATACTTTGTAAATCATCATAACAGCCAAAAGGTTGCAGATAGTGGCAAAAAAGAGACCATCCAAGTAATGGTTCACAGCGTTGCAGATCGAGTTGCTGAAAACATACAGAATGACTTGTCCAATGACGAAAAAGAATACGCCAAATGCAATATCTCCCAATGGCCAGCGATCCTCAAGCGTGTTGACCACAAGTATAATCTGCATCACAACGTAAATGAAAAGCGCCACAGCTGGGGCAATGTACAGCACGACGAACATGCCAATGGTGTTTGTTGGTCCCATGCCCGCCCACGATTTGAATGTAGCCAGTGACACCAATCCAGTGATGATGAAGAAGACAAGAGTCATGCCTCGAAGCAACCAGACTGATAGTGTCGTTCCATCCTCGTAGAGCTGGAATCCAACAAATCCATTTATGAGCAAAGATACGCAGAGGGCGGAGGACAATCCATTCTGTATCGCCGCGAAGTAGGGGTATGCGTTGCCGCCAGGTGGGACGACACCAGAATCGAGAATGAGCGAGGCGAAGGTAAGGAGCATATAGATGTAGAAGAAGAAAGTGATTTCCTTGCGACCTGTTCCAGCATCGTCAGTTCAGTCCCAGACTCTCACAGCAAATCGCATCCGCATCTGCAAACTCACCAACAGCTGTAAATTTGCTCCGGACGTGTAAGACCATGATCACCGTCATGACCAATGCCACAATATGCATAAAGGAAGCACCGCCCTGGAAGATAATGGTGTTTGCAAGCTCAATGTTTCGCGCATAGCATTCTGGTTCCATCCCATGCGACCCGGAAATGTGTGTGATCGGCCCTATCACTGTACATAGCGGCACCGCTGCTTGATTGCATATCTCCTTGAAGTCTCCAAAACCCATTGTGTCGCCCTGAAGTGTATTGTCCTTCTTATGGTACGGGTAGAATGATGCTCGAGGGCCACCCCTCAATCTAAAGAATGCAGGAGGCGATACTTTGGAATTGGCGATATCAAATGTTATCGGTAGCGAATGTAAGAAAACGATTGTGATGCTGGATTTCTGGTAGAAATGTTGCGTGGGATGGATATGGAGGTCGCTGTTCCAGGTGAAAGGAGGTTCTAAACATTGATCGCCATCTCGTATTTGTCTTGGCCATCGTCGTTGGCGGCGAAACCAGATAACAGGGGTATATTTTAAGAATCGCACGTGATCTAAGGTCATGTGATTATTCTGACATTCATCTACTTTACATTACTACGAGATTATGTAGAAGGGTTGTTGGTTTGCAAATGTATTCTGTTGTGTCTGCTTTCGATTGAAGTGCGATAGGGTACTTGTGTTGGTGGAAATGCTTGTGACAAGTGACAGGAGTGGTACGACACAATTGATCGCCGGATACCACCATTGTACATTGTGGTAAGCAATCTTCCATATACACATTTTAGCAACAAGTCGAAAGTATTCAGTCCCTTGAAAGTTTACATGGAAATTATCTCAGTATCTCGACAGATATTCGAGGGATTGAGCCTGATGAGAGAATCGAGACAGCCATCCATCCAATGCGACAGGATTTGGTCCAGATACTTTCTTCCACTCCAATAAGCTGAAAAGATATATGATGCTAGTATTCCTGGAACCAATTCAGATCTCGCAAAGATAAGCCAAAGATATATATGCATGTCCTAGCCTAAGTTGTGACAGGAATCCCATGCATTTGACGAGTTAGAGTAAGTAATAAGGGTGATGCTTTTGATGCCCGAACGCCAGCTCCTACATCGGTGACCCTCTTTGTGATTCTGGTCAATTCTCACCTTGCCGGTATCCTCGATTTGGAATCAGGCTGAATCAAGCTGGCTTGAGAAAGAAACATAATGAAACTCCATATAAACATGAAAGACGACAAGATATGCCTCGCTTGAAGCAACAGAAGAAAAAGCACGAATCCGCTAGTACTGAGGGTACACTCGTATCCCATCAATAGCTGCGTGGCCCAATGCTTGCAGAGAGCCCTGCAGCCGAGCACATGATAACCGTGACCGATCATGACAAAGACTCTTTTTTCAATGTACATCAGACAGAGGGTAGATCCTCTGTAACGACTGGACAGCCTTGTGTCATGCTTGGATCCAAAAGCCTTGCAGAGACACGTCAAAAGGCAATGGAAGAGCGGTGGAGTCGTAACAGTGGTGTGCTTTGTGTCCCGCCGCAAAGGGAAGAAGCTACGGCTCATTTATCAGGAATTAATGTGGGAGGGTGAGGGGTTTCGACAACATGACTTCTGAGGGAACGTCGACCTGATGAGGTTGACGATGCGGGCGTTTGCATTGATTAGGACAAGGGGGTGATATTGTGGATGGTCAAGAATCCTGCAGTAGCCGGGCTGTGTTTCCTCCGATGATGCAGCAGCGCTGGCGAGAGCCATCCGTCGTCCTGTTGAAAATTTGAAGCTGCTGATGTTTACCAGCCAAGGGTATATCGCGGTTGATGTCTTGCTCATCAAAGCAAGTAGTGATAGCCCGGCAGCAACTCTGCATATGGTGCTCTGTGGGTTCCAGGTTGGTACTGCCCAGCTGTCTCAGCTAGGCAGGACAAAAGATGGTGTGGTCAGCCTTCGCCGCCGTGACCAAGGCAAGACTTCGTAAGAATGGAGGGGAAAGGCGTCCGGTCGGGATGGTGCAAGTTGTGAACAAACCATTCGGTGGTCGTTGTGGAGAGGAAGAGAAGAAAAAAATGCGAGAAAGGCAAAAAACGAGCAACGGTGCTTCTTGACAAATGAAAAGCCCACTCTTGTTGGCGGTGGTTGAGGTCTCGTGTCGGATTGCACGGAAGACGGTCTTGGAAACAGGCATGATGATTCCGGTGGTTGCGTGCCATGATAAAACACGGGATGACGAGAAGAAATTGCGGACTTGGGTACAGTTGAATAGGTGTACACTGTAGTTGTGACCCCGTATCTGAAAGTTTCTATTTCCGAACCAAGGTTTGTTGGTGGGATCGGTGCTCTATCGCTCAGCTCAACCCATAGTGGGCCAATTTTCACGATGCTTGGATGTCAGGACAACCGCGGCTGGTGCTTTGGACATGAGTAGTGTGCAAAATATTTGCTGGGAACCTGACGGATCTCTACATACATAAGCGTGAAAGCAAGGAAATCGGGTGGTTATTCAACTAGTGTTAAAACCCTGGCGCATGTGTTGGGGGATTGGGAACGTTGATAAAGATCTGGTGAATGTTTTGCGAGATGCGCTATCACAATGCATGGATGGCTATTCCACGTAATGCAAATAGGGGATTGTAGCCGAGGAAGTTTGTCCTCCGCCAAGTAACAAGTTTGACTTTACTTTAAATGATGCTCGATTCAGAAATACCTTTTGCTACTCTGACGTTTTTGCTCGTTTCTCTTTCTGTAATTGTGGGGTGAAACATTATTCAGAAATAGTATGAGCCAGGCCTTTCCCCCGCCATTTTATGAAATCCGACAAAGCTTTGTGAATTTCATAATTGTTCGAGTTACAGTGTTCTTAATAGTTTAAAGAAACAGCTCTAACAGCATGTGTCATATCAATGCCATCAAGCTGAGGCTGTGACGAGACGGAACAATCTAATTTGTCCTTCCCCAAGCGGATTGTTTGTTTTCAATTGCATGCTTCACATCACCTGGAAGCTCATCCCAGAAACTGGGTCCAGTTGGTTTCCAACCCAATTGCTCAGCTCTCGCCGATTTAGCACGGCTGTTTGACCCCCAGATATACTGCGGTACCATCGGCTTTGCTGGAATTGTGTTGCCTACCTGCTCAGCGGTGTAAGAAACAGTCTTGCTGCCTGCGGGGAGCCATCCTTGTTCAATTCCGAGCTTGTTGATAGCTTCAGCAGCGTCTTTCCAGCGAATTTCATCTGCCACTGCGAAATAGAAGCCCTGGAAATTCAGTCAACTCAGCACAGATGTCACCCGCAGAGGTGTGGTGTTACCTCTTTTCCCCATTGTGCTCGTCCACCACCCTTGATTGCCTCGCTAAGAAGGAGGACCCAGATACTCGTCACATCGCTGATGTGTGAGACAGCTCTGAAGTTCTGACCCTCGCCGAGGTAAAAAGCTTCCTTTTTTTCGAGTACAATCTTGACGTACTCCGGTACCATGAAGGTTGTGCGTTTTCCAACTCCAATGTTCTGGCCATAGATGTCCGGAGGGACAATGCTGAGTGTTTTCAAGAGATTGTTGGAGGCATTTGTGATGAGCAGGTCCACTTTTCGATGCATCTTTTCTTCCGGAATCTTGTAGATGTCCTCGATTTGAATGGTATCGTTCCACACATGAGGATTCTCCGTTCCCAACCATTTCGGCTCGTAAATGTCAGAAATACATCCTGTCCCTGTCAGATGAAGGAGAAAGCTCGGCTCTGTTCGTCTAGATAGGCCTGATAGAATGGCTTCAGCGCATCCAAAGTGATCAATGTCGCCCAAGTCTGTCGGTTCACAAGTATTAACCATCAGAACACTCAACATTGTATAGATGAAACCATGTTAAAACCTTACGAAGAACGATATCAGATTCATAAGCAGCTTTTTCGATGATATCCGAAGCATCAAAATCCCCTTGGGCGATCTTGATGCGGGGATATCTCGAGGTGAACTCCTCATCAGGAGGGGATCGAAGCAGTGCAGTTATTTGCAGGTCGGGATACGCTTGGACAACTGCTTCCAAAACCGACCCTCCAATGTATCCTGTTGCACCGGTACTAGAGAAAATGTAAGCTCACTACCTTCGAGCGTTGACAATGGGGTTACCCTACATGAACACTTTCTTGAAAGACATGTTGAAGTGAAAATGGCTATTAAACTTGTTTGTAGAAGACTTCTTTCACACCTTTGGCATTCAGGCCGGGAGATGAAACTCCATCTTGTAATAGAACCATCGGTTTGTAATCTCCTGGTTGCAATCACTTCCATTCGAGCGACAACAAAGCACACTCAATTCTTCATGTAGAATGACGATCTAGCTCGGAGCAATTGAATATCCACTGACACTTCAGCAGTGGTTGTTATCCCAATGAGAAACTTTTCTCCGGAGACCACAGAAAATGATTTCAAAGCATCAAGGTACATGCGTAACTGCTTGCAAGTTCACTTCACCAGCAGTTCTCCAACATATCGATGTCGTGTCGTTGTTGTTTGTTGTTGTTGAACTTCTTGAGTGGATGGTAATCAGCTGATTTTCGGATAATCGTCGGGACAATCCAAGCAGAGGGTATGTTTGAAGAAAGGGCAAGGTAGAACGCCCCCATCGGACTTGTTGAAAGATAGTGGCATGCTGCATTTCAAGAATGTTTGTTTCGAGCACGAGATGTCAAATTTACTCTGCAAGCAGGGTTTCATTGAGAAGACCGAAGGAGGCAAAATTAACACGCGGGTGTCTCTATCACCTCAAAAGCGCCACCAAGTCCCCCGCTGCACGAAACAGGAGTTGATCGGAATTTGTTGCTTTGCCGGCCCTCACGCCTTTACAGAAAAACCAATGCACAGTTGCACACGGGTGTGTACTTGTTGATCTTTGTTCATTATTTTTTGTTTGATGCATCACTTCTTTTCCTCAAAGACCCAGTCCCGGAAACTGATAAGGGGGGCGTGAGAGTCAAGCGAGCTTTCTCAACACCAGATTTGGACGATCGCATTATTGTTAAAGCCTCATAGAATGCTACTTCATCTGGCTTAGAGCACGTATCGCGAAGGACACGCGAGCCACGATTACGAATAGCCGCACCACGACGTGTTGGATCCTTCACGCCGCAAGTTGTGCACACGTTGATTCGCTGGTTTCGCCAAAACCACTTCAACTCTACTGGTCATTTTGAGTGATTGAAACCTTCAACATCAAGGGATGTCCAGCTGCTGCAAACTGCAACAGTTTGGGATCATTTGCCCTGGTCGGCGCCCAGGAGATGGGAAGGCGGTTCCGTTGCAGCAGAAGAGATGATGGGGGTTACAGTACAGTACGAGCCGTTATTATCGCTGTCATTACTTTTTCACGGCGGTAGAGTCGCAAGGAGGCAATTGAACTCACTACGCCGTGGAGCTGTGAAGGTGGTATCAGATCGACCCACAAACTGGTTTTCAGGCTGATATTGTTGATAGACAGCCCAGACAGCGTGTTTGTGCCGCTGTGGTAAGATGTCTATTTTCTCTCCAGCAACGGGATTGCCAATTCTTCCAAATAATGATGGTTTGACTTGCCGCTCATGCCGATCTTTTTCCAGCTATCTCGAGTCACAACATATCTCCGGAGCATCACTAATAATGAAGCTAAAAACAAGAATGACCATTGATGAGGTTTGATGAGGTGGGATGCTCAGCAGGATTGTTCTCTACGCCACGAAATCATCCTCATCCACCCCACTACTGTACGAAGTCTCTAGTAAGGATTGTTGTCAGGTAGTTGTTTGTTGGAGATATTGGTGAGATTCCGGCAAGTCTTCTCGTACCCGAATAATAATGAAAACGCTATGTACAAAGGGATCCTCATCCCACGTCCAAGGATCGCATCGCTTCGGACCCAAGGCTGGATGCGATGGAGCAAAACTCCTCATAATGATCAAGCCAAGAATTCTAACAGCAATTGGCGGTTCTCGTAGTAAGAATTTATTGACAACCTGGAATCCAATCCACACCTGCACAAGCTTGCATGTGTTCGAGAACCGCCACTCACCCCATAAGGGAGTACTTTGCGGACGTACTGCACAAGCGTACAGCGTGAAAATCAGTCACATAAAGGCAGCTGCTTGTATGTTGGGTCTCATCAACCAGACAGCCCAAATGTCCGACGCTCATATCCAATCAAACACCGGATCCCGAATCTAAATTGCAAGCAAGTGCTTTGCTGTTTTCGGATGGATAAAGATGCATCGTGTGCCGTTGGTTATGTGGTGGCCAGGCGAGCCCAGGATGTGAGTGAAAGCTTCAAGCACCACCAACGAAAGGCAAGAGGGAAGAGGCACTGTGTGTGATCCTTAAGATTTGGACACCGGTTGATGTTGATAAAAGTGTATCCGGAGTCATCCTCTGCCCTTTTCAGCCACCGGCATAACGATTTGATTGATGAGGATGCGAGCAGGCAACTTCCAGCTTGCTGCTGCACGAGTCGTCCAGACTCTCACTCCAAACTGTCCAGACTTTTGCTGTGTTGCCGAACCTCGCGGTGCTTCAACGAGCGCATGATGGCTAGCCCACCGGCGCCGTAGATACGCTTGGAACCTGCTGGGGGCCAGGCGATATGTGCGCCATGCCATTCTGCTCCGCATATAGTTTTTGGTGGTTTTCGTTCGGTGAGTCGTCCTGTGTTTTGTTTCATTATTCCAGCCTGTAGGATCAGGCAAAGATCCGATCAACGAGAGCGAGGGCAGCCTGGGAACCGTCAAGGAGGCTTGCTTTTCTCAACAACTTGGGTGTGCTCCAGCGTCGGAAGCATTCCTCCTGCCGCAAGCGATGATCGATGGCTCAGATTAATCTTTGCTATTAATAACGATCGCATACGAATTTGAATCCCTCTCTCTCTCGTTAGATAGGCAAGGAAGCGCAAGTCTGCAACTCCTTTGTCCACAATTTCCACGCGTTCCCAGCCTCAAGACTGGAACGTCAGTTGCAAAGGGAAAAGGCTGCCCCTCGTGGTGCATGCCTCACCATAAGTCTTGCCTTCCATGCCAGCCGAATGTAAGATCTTACCAATTACCAACATTAAACCATGTTCACTCCGCGCGGTGGTGCTGGTAGCGTCGTACCGATAGTAGTAGTTGCTTATTCTAGGACTATTGATTGGTTGCTTGGATTGTCGAGAGGAAGCAATCCCCTCGCATTTACTGTAGTTTGGCGGTGGTTTAAGGGTACTTTTTGATCCATCATCATCATCATCCTTCCCAGCGGTCTCAAGGCTTCGGGATTCCACCAACCTGTCGGTCCCAGTTGCTAGTTGCTGGGTTAGAGTTGGAACACGGCTGGCTGTCTGGCCTGGAGCTGTTGCGTGTTTGTGTCACGGCCAGTGTTAGACTACAGTACCGTACCTTATTCAGTTGTACCAAACCGCCAAACCGCCAAACCGTCAAACCAGACTGGTAGGCCCCACTGTAGGTAAGTTTACGGTACAATATGTAAATGATATGGTGACAATACGACGACGCCTAACACCACCACGTCGCACCTTCCTCCTGTCTAGAAGTGCGGGCGCCGGTCCAGCGCATTTGGTGGTGTGCTGATATCCGTGTCAGAAAGCGGCGCTGCAACACGACGGACGGTGTCAATTTTGCGCCTTGTCCCCCGAAGGCGGGCCCGCTGAGAAATGAGATGGCTGCTCAGCATCACAGAACCAGACAAAGTAATGAAGTTAGCCTTTCGCTAATGCCGCGGTCTGGATTGCTTGGAGCACCCTCCCTTCCTCGTTCACACGAGAGCGTTCGTATGATCTACCAGGGACAGCAGCTGTACTGTACAGGACGAAGTACCGAGTAGCATCTGTTGTGAAGTCTTGGTGCATTAGTGCATGGGCAGTTGGTAGCCTCTGGGTTCTTTCATTCGCTTAAGTTTGATGGATTGGGGCAGACGAATACTCCGGATATGGTTGTACAGTACAATGAAGAAAGTACCAAACCAAGATCCCAAGTCGATCTCTGCATTTTCCTCATGTCCCATCAATACAGTACTGTATTAGTATTGTCTTCACCAATCTCCAACCAACCACTCCTCGCCGAGTCGCCAGCCCTCCGGAAGCCGGTAAGTTCTGCTTTCCTGGGGCCTTCTTCAACGCACCCTACTGCATCTGGGCAGGCCGGGATATGCACACACCCTCTCGCGGATATCCATAATTAAAACAATCTATCCTCCACGCTGGCGAACTCCACTCTTCGCAAACCCTCCTCCCATCAGCCCTTTCTCGTCCCAATGGCAATGCATTGCGATGGCCCTAGGCCCTCGGCCCCTCCACATCACGCTTTCTCTCCTTCGCTCCTTATTCATCCACCCACCATCTATCTCGCTCTCTTTGCTTGTTGCTTGTTCCTTCTTTGCCCTTTGGCCTCCGGAAGCGTCGTTCGCTCGCTCCCATCTCACACGCCATGTCCACACTTCTCGATCACTCCCCCGTCCCACCTCTTTTGGTCCGTTAGTCCACTAGCAACGGTTGGCGTGCACTCTACCTCCTTCCAACGCCCCAGGCCCCTAGCAGCTCTGGCATTTCTGTACTAGGGCCTCCTGCCTCTGGTCGTTGCCCTCGCTCTCCGACCCTGGTTGTTCAAGCTCCCCTCAGCCTTTTTACTGGTCATCCTCAGCCAGCGGCCTGTGACATCAACCGGGACCTTGAACGACACTACGACTTTCTTTGAGATCAGCCTCCACTACTTTGGAACTGAGCAAGCAGTCTAGGACGCTTCACCACTTTTAATTCTTCTTTGTCTTCCTCCCTCGTCATTTCTTTCCCTAGCTTCCCAATCCAACCCCCTCTCGCTTCCTGGTTTGAACTATTCTCACATACCCCATTCCTCACCTGTCTTGTTGTATTTCCTTCTCCTTTTGCAGTAGCTTCTTCTTGGAGTTTTGGGTTAGCCTCTCATTTCAAGATTCGGTCCTCTATCTACTACCACCTCCTCGGCATCACGATTCTTCAACCTTCCCATACCTCCCGATCCCTCACTCTCTCTTCTTCACATTCCATTCAAGCATCGTTAACCATACCCCTCTCGATCGCCAAAGTCAGCTTCCGCCTCTGCCCCAATTCAAGCTGGTATACAGACTAGCTTGAATCTCCATTCATGGCTCACCAGTAGTCTCGATCTATACTTGGGCGAAAACGGCCGGCGACTTGAAGTCAGAAACGTCAAGACGAGTGACTGTTAGCAGGGTTACCAGCAATCAAGCTTAATTTCACTCTTGCTTTGAGAGAACAGAAATAAACACTTGATTGTGAACCATTCACCTCGAACCGACCATTAATTCCATACACCAACTTCGAGTCAAAACGCCAACCCATTCCTCTCCATGCATCGAACGCAAGTAACGAGACCGGCTCCCATCGATTTCCTTCACCCTCATTCCCACTCAGTTTACGATCAAAAAAGACAAAGGAGCAGCGTATCCTCGGGCCAATTCCCACATCCATATCTCGAACCGCCGATACGAGACGGCCTTCGAACACCTCCCGAAGACAACATGGGCACCACATATCAAGTTCAGCAGCAGTATTCCAACTTTGCTTCGAGACCTGATGTATCTTTCCAAAGTTCGAATGGACCAAGCAGCCATGCTCCTGCGTACCCTCTCGTCAATTCGCATACTCGATCACAGTCAAACTTGAGCCAACCACCCCTTACATCAATACCAAACGTCAAGTACGAAGCACCATCTGCCACCTATGCGCCATACTCTCGTCCGCCAAGTCCTCAGCGATCGAATGGGCAGGAACACCAAGCTCCTCCGGAGGTAACGCCTCAGTCAAGTGCGTCCAGCAATGATGCAATAATGCCCAATCTACAAATTCCTCGTTCGATAAATCAAAGTGGTGGAAGTCTGGCCGAGTTTGCTGCCCAGGTAAGTTGAGCTGTTTGGTCCGATGGTCGGGAGGATCTGGGGCTGACAACTTGGAAGATTACTTGCTTGTTCTGGTTTGAATCTACAGAGACTCTTAAAGATGCAGAAAATGTCACTCCTACCACAGTCGTACCACGGCTGAAGTCCGGGACTTTACCGACAAGTGGATTTCGAAAATGGGTGGTGACAATTCTCACAACCACACAGGTCACCCAAAACGTTATCTTATTGGCACTCTTGTTCATCTATCGACTGAAGAAAATTAATCCAGCAGTCAAGGGCAGAAGTGGAAGCGAATACAGGCTCTTAACTGTAGCTCTCATGTTAGGAAACAAATGTATGATACTTTTTATCGTTTGAAGGAATATGCTAATCACTACATAGTTCTCGACGACAACACCTATACCAATAAGACGTGGGCTGAGGTTTCTGGCATCTCCGTTACAGAAATACATGTTATGGAAGTGGAATTCTTGAGTAACATGAGGTACAGCTTGCTGGCATCCGCAGAGCAATGGAAAGATTGGCAGAAGACTTTGGGACAATTTTGGATTTATTGCGACAAGGCTGCGAAATCGCCTCCAGTGCTTTGCACGCCACAAAGCGTACCAGTCCTACAGTCGACCATACCGTCTCCTCCCACTTCACTACAGTCATCCCCACCAGCCTCCGTGTCTTCGACAACCGCTTATCCAATGGCGAACAGCAGCCTAAATAACACTCATCTCAACAATACTCACCATTGGCCCGATCTACAGGCTCATTCGCTCTCTCGGAAAAGAAGCTTTGAAGGTGATGTAGAAGAGCCTTCGGCGAAGAGGGTTTCGAGGCCTCCAGGCATTGCTCAGGCTGCATACCCTTCGATAAATCAGAATGTTCGACGTGATGTTCATCCGATTAGACATGAACCTCCACGACTGCCTGTGCCAAATTTGACGGTCTCAACGGGTTTACCTTCAGGCTTGCCAATGAATACTGGGTACCACACACCAACCGGGAATTCGCAAAATGTTCCGCTATTGCCACCATTGAGCGGAAGAGCTATGTCCAGTGTTTATCCATCTGCCCAGTCCTGGGCACCACCACATCTGCCGATGCTCACCCCTACTGGTCCAGGCCCTCAGCAAAGCTCAAGTGGTTATTCAACTCCCACTCGTCGCCATAGTCCTCATTCAGTCCAAGAGTTACTCTCCCTCGGATCGTCCCCTATCTCCGCCCACTTCCCCCAAAATCCTGGTCACATTTCGCCATCCTTCTTCTTACAACAACGTTCCTCGCCTTATAAGCCAGTTCGACATGTCAACACTTTGCTCTACCCGCCTCCGTCTGCGTCAATGCATGATTATTCGGCTAATGTTGATCAAATGCATTATCAACCCTTGGGTAAAAGAAACGACTATCGACCAGGTGTTGTGCCGCATTACGCTCAACAATCCCCATACCATTACGACGGACCTGTTCTTCGCCAGCCAAACTTCAAACCCAACTAATTCCATTACTACCACCACTCTCAGTCTTCCAGTCATAGAAGAAGCTTTGCGACTTTTCTCTTGTCGTTTCATTTTTCGGTTAGAAAATTTGAAGTGGGCCATTCTTTCAGTTTAGATAAATCGTGGTCGCACCACACCACCAGCATATTTGACGGCGTTGTCCTTTTTTTCTTCGTTGCAGCGAGCATCATTCATAGGGAATGATTTAGCGGACGCTGTTTTATACCACAATTGCATGAATACAAAGGTGTTTGGGGATAAAGTCGCATCCGTCGATTTTGCCGAGGAGCAAACAGTCGGCCATGGCTGTTTTCTGTGTGCTTCCTCTTTTGTGTACAGTTAGATTGCCTGGATTGATACCGCAGGGCTATCATGCCATTAGTAGATGTGGCCGAGTGTACGCAGCAGCTGTGCTGGAAATCGTCTCAAATCTGCACACTGTCAATGTAACAGTAATATACAACAGGACAAAACATCGATATATCACCTTTGTGTCTACTCACCAGTGATCAAAGCTCGTGATTTATGTTCAAAGACCAGTGACCCAAAACACTGAAAAGCCATCACAGAGTCTATGGTCACGTGATAAATGTAAACAACACTAGACAAGTAAGCGAGCTTTTTTTTCCTTGGCGTGTCTGGAGCTGTGGAGGATAGTTGTTTGTGACACAGACAACGGGAGGAATTAAGATATCATAGTAACTAACAACACCGTACGTACCTATATAGTTGTCTCTTTTCCTAGCAATTAATCTGGTTTTAGAACAACAATCTCTACCGTGACACTTGCTTGCGAGGAGGTTGAATCCTCGAGCAACTCAAAGACATGCGGGAATAAATGGAATCAGATCCACAGTAGGCACTCAACTTCCGAGTAGAACATTTTCCATTCTCTATGGAAGGGTCGGCAAAAACCACATCAAGCCGCATCTGGCAATATCGAGAGACGATAAGTAGAACCACCATCCGTCTATGATGAGTGTTGACTCGTCTGCGACTCTGCGGAGAAGCAAACCAGTCAACTCAGATGACCTGTGTTAATGAAAAAAGAGCCCCAGCCAAGTCTTGCACGGGAACCAATAATAATAACGTTATTACTCCATACGATGCCCATTCCATGTTCATTTCTTTTCGCGTACGCGTATCGCTGTAAGACAAATTATGGGTGTATATGAGGGTTGGTGATGATCGCAAAGGGCTTGTGCTGCCCCACCTCCTCGCGGAGAAGAACTTGGCCAAGAGACATCTCTCTATGAAATATGAGGCTAGGAGTTTCTTCTCTTCAAATTTAACGTCAACAAATTTCTGACTTACAATGAGGCGTTTCCGTAACGGGTTTCTTGCTCATACGCTTTACGGCATCGGCGAAGTCTGATCGTATCCTACTTGCTCACAAACACCAGTGTAATCCTGGCTCCCTCACCGCGTTGTGGCACTTGTGTAATCTTTACAAGATTCTTGGTTGGGTCAAATCAATCTGAGGTAGATAATTTGTCCCGGAACGATCGTCCAAGATCTGTCGTGCCATCCTCGCTTGTAGCCAACGGTGAAGGGTTGGAACAGACCATCTTCGACATGCAGATTCAATGGCTGTTGCTTTTTGGCGGACCAGTCCTTGTAGATTCCTCGCATGAAGTTACGTTATGGTAAATCACGGAATTGGCATATTTTAGAAGTGATGGGAGTGGATATAATGGATATCTGATGCTGTTAACACTTACAATTCTGGAAACTCCAAAATACTCGCCCAGGAGCTCATTCTTGGCGCTCGAGTGCGGCAGTCATCATCTCCTTGATTACCTCTCTGATATTGAATTTCAAGCCCAAGTCGGCGAAACAGAATGCTAAAAAGTCTTCGCAGATCGCGGTAGTCTCGGACTTGAAGAATTGAGGCTTGTCATCACTGGCGAACGTCCTGCCAACAGAGCGTCGGTATATGATGACCATGCCCGAAGCCTTGTTAATCTTGAGGTTTACAATGCCCTTCACGTAGATGCTGAGACGGTCGTGGACAGATTGGGTGATTCTGTTGTCCGTAGGCTTGAAGACCGCAGGTACGCCAGCGATATATTAGAGTTTGAAGGCAGGGACCAAGGGGGCTTTAGTATACTTTATGTGCTGGTCTGAATCAACATAAAGCTGAATATAAGCTTAGCGGACCTCGAATTCTCCAATGAGATTGGATGAGTCAATACGTTGGCTCTTATCATCAATCCTAGCTCGTTTGTCTGCACGGCCTTCAGTGCCGGATGATGGGTTTGGTACTGGTGCTTTTGAAGTGGGACGCATATCAGTCGAAGACGATACGCTTATGAAGAGAGATGCTTCTTGCGACGAAGAAAGTCCCTCGGGTGGCTCCTTCTTGATTGCCTCCATCTTCGTCTCGAATTTCAATCGAAGATCCTCTTGAACCTTGCATGCATTCTCTCGGATTGATTCTTCTTCTTCCTTGCCTCTTAGTGTATTGATCTCCACAGCCTCTTAGTGGCGAAGAAACAGGATGTTCAATTCAACGTTATACTTTGACAGAATCGCTGTAATGTCTCGTCGCTGCATACTTGTGCTATCGATCACCACATCACGTCTACTGTGGTTGGAATTGATCTTTGCCAGGTAAGTCAGCTTGAGAATAACAGTACACATGAAACGATTTTAACCTTACCAGTTTGGGTGGTTTTCGGTCATCTATTTGGTCTGGGGCGTTACTGGACTCCATGCTGATTCTCGTAACAGGAGGCCGAGGTGTTTGTCGTGACGCAAGGCTGAGGTGGTTTTGTAATTTGATTGCAGAGACGAAAAAAATATTGGAAACTAGTTAGCTGCCAAGACGCTGGCGAAGATAACGTCATAATTCATGATAGAAGTGAGTTGAAGATGAGGACGAGGGACGTGCTGCGTTCATGGCCAAATAAACTCGGAAAAGTAAAGCGACGAGGATGAAAACAATTCGTCCCCTCAAAATTCTGGAATAGCCATTGCAATTACTTTTTACATTATGAGTAGTGCAAGAGTTAATACTCCCAAGCGCCTTGTCGAGTTGTTCTTCTCCTTCTTGTTGTTGTTGTTGTTGTTGTTGTTGTTTAACGAGCCTCGCTTCGCGTAGTCGCTTGTCAACAGTCATCCATTAAAGCATCACTGCATTGATCAATCTGATTAAGATAAAGCATCTTAGCATTGCCTGACATATGATGGTTTACCATCCTAGGTGAACTTGGAGCACATGTTAGAGGCCAAATTTCCTTTGACAACGTCAAGTCGATGACCCTCACTGAGGTAGATTTCTTCCAATTCCTGCAACATCAATGTGACAGATTTGACGTGGTAAAATTTTCTACCAAAACTGAGTGTTTAATCTGAGCGTAATAAAACACTCTAATCATGTCAATATGATGCGTGCGTCTAAGCCAGATAGTGACCCCATACTGTTATGGCGTCTTGTTATAAATGACAAGACACACATGGTGGGAGGCTACGTTATGTTATTGTGTCAACCAGATGATCCCTAGCTCTCTTTGTTCCTAGAATATAATAATTCACGCTAGCAACTGTGGGAACGGTGCCAAGTGAGACAGTGCAGCCAATTGCGTGGGCGCACGCTTCTGATGCCCGGTTTTCCATTTCACCTTTGTTTCCGCCAGCTCCCCTTTCTTAGCAAGGCCGAACTTTCTTCCATGTTAATTTCCGGCAATAACTTCTCTTACATGGACAGGCTATTGATTGTTTGATGTCTCTATCATTTTTCCCTTATTATTTATTTACTATTTTTCATTGTTTCATCCAATTGTCCTCCTTAGGTGCTCTAATATGTTCATTCGAAATCGCTTGTGCTGACAACAAACACTTTTCACCCAAGGAACTGGTCTATCCTTTCTCTATGTTGAGCAAACACGACATAGGCCAACTCAATCTTGTATCGTTTCCACGAAACTAGATGGGCTGATTGAAAGACCAAAATTGTCATGTTGTTGCTGCTCGCATTGATGATTTGATATGGAAATTACAATCGTCTTGTTTTTTCAAGCGTGATCACCCCTCCCTCAAGGATTTACCATTCCGCACGTAACAGATTCAGACACCGCGCAGCGCGCACAGGCAAATATATCTTATACTCAGAAATTTATAAACTCATTGAGAGAATGAACTGCAGGTTTTGCGAGGGTTGTAGAATCAAGCATGGGTGTGACAACCGTGGCAATAACTGGAAGTGTCACTTGCTCCGAAATGCAGAGCATCCCACACGCCGAAAATCATAAGCAAGCAGATTTATCCCAAATCGTACCAAAAAAAACTACGAGAGCCTCAGAAAGAAGAAGTTTGTGTTAAGGATACCATGCGCTTGGAATTATTCGCTCGAAAACCTCTGCCAACACTGTCCACGGAGCACAACAGAGAAATCCGTCAAGATTCACCCACGCCCCTGACTTGAGGCTCGAGAGATCCCAATTCGAGAAAGTCACGACAGCCTGGAATAAAGGGGATACAAGTTATCTCTGTGCCTTCCTGATAGACTTAGCTTATTTCCACTTCCTCTGTATCATGACAGTCTAAAAGACCCATTACAAGAATTGAGTTTTACGAGAATCTCACAAGAAGAAATAAAAACAAAAAGCTGGACATTTCACATCGAAAATATGCTCAAGAAACACATTGACGATCTGTCTGACTTCTGTGTTTTAACGTCTCGCCAAGTCAGCTAACATGGAACTTCTGACCAGAGCTAGGAGAAATTTAAGAGATGTGTAATCAAAGACAATCAATGGAAATAGGACGCAGATCGAAGATACTATAATGTCCTCGCACCAAGCTTGACAGTAATGTTTAAAGAATGGTGTGGTCAAATTACCATGTTCTATTTAACTAGTGGTGTCAAACTACTTTCATGACTTTTACAACCACACGTCATGGTCAAAGTATCCAAGGAGTGAAAATCAGAACCATGAACAGCTCAAAGAGAAACCAAAGAAGCGACATGACTATGATAAATTGGATTAAGTTGTTACCGTATCAGTGTTGAGGTTCTTGTGTCAGTCGGAAGCCTCTTTTAAGGCTTGAAAGTTGATAATAAAGTTCAGGAGGGCTCGTTGCAAAGGTCACAAGTGTTGACCTACTCTCTGTGACTGCTACAGGGCAGACAGACCAAAAAATGTGACCAGCGGAATAGGATGAAAGCAAAATGCCATCTATCAAGTTATGTAATAAGGTATGTGCAATTCGATTATTCTGTCGTGCTGCGCTGACGCCCTCTCGTCAAGACAAGTTCATGATGCTACGGGAAAATAAAATTCACCACACAAGGATTCGTAAACCCCTTTGCCCCAAACTCCTTGCTTGCCATGCAGATAAAAATGATGTGTAACACCCCCAAAAAGCCCGCTATGCACCAATCCAATACTCGTATTCCTGCAAAGTCGACCTCACAAAAAGACGCCAACCCATTTATCCTTGTTCTTTACATCGCACCCGCAGCTATCCACAGCACACCCAAGAAACTTCGTCGGTCGACTGTTTGCGGTCTTGCCCGCTTTCGTGAGCTCCGGAAACGAAACCGTACTAGAGCCTTTATTAGCCGTCAGGCGATTCTGGTAGCAGTGATTACAGTAGACCTGACGAAGGATTAGCAAAAGACTAACAGTGGAAAAGTCGAACCAGGAGAAAACTTACATGACCACATTCCTTCACGACCCAGAATGGATGTTCCTCCCTATCCTTCTTGCTCGGTGGCTTTCCGCCCTTCTTCGTCGGAAGCTCCTCCTCTTTTTTGTGAACCATCTCCTCCTCACAGCTTGGGCATATGACAACGTCGGTCTCCTGTGGCGATCGGGTGAAGCCTGCTTTGGCAGTTGGCGGCGGAACGTGCTCGGGCTTGCGTGGTGCAAACGCATTCGCTTGATAATCCATATTGTTCGCTGGCATCTGCTGTGGATTCAGACCCTGGTAATACATTATTTGATCCATAAAACCATGAGCAACTTCAAACATTTGTCCCATTCCTCCTATGCGATCGAGTAAATTGGCATGGTTTCCGAAAAGCCTGGCTGGCTGAGGAGGCGCAACGACTGGAGCTTGCTGAAAAAACAACGGAGGAGATCGAGCATCCTCTTGTGCAGCAGGGCGCCTGGTTTGCTCAACACGTCCAGCTCGAGAAGAAGAATTCCGTACACGAAGCATGCCCTCTGGACGTCGCCGTTCTTGCACACCTGTAATGACCAAATCTGGCTCCCCATCGTCCGTCAGGTCAATGAAGTTTTCAATTCTAACCGCATCGCTTCGCCCAAGTTGCGGAGGTCGTTGCGAATGGCTGCGTGGCTCGGGGAAGATAGGTCGGTCATCGGAATCGTCTGTCAGGTCGATAACAGATGCTTGGGCACCAAGGCGCGACCGACTTCGTTCTGCCATTCCTTCTGGCGGTAGATGTAAGGGTGGATTGTGAGGATGGGAAAGTCGTCGGTTTCCAAAGAAGGAGCCCGCCCGGCTTGACTGGGAGTTGTTGGAGGGGGGGTTGTAGTGTTGAGAGTTAAGGAAGTTTGCACTCGGATCGCCGAAGGTCATAGGCGAGGGTGATAATGTAGCAGCTTGTGACATATCGGCGAAAGATCTCTGGAAGTGAATGGTCAGTTGCATTTCACAAGGTTGACGGGGAATGGCAAAAACGTACCTTGCGTCTTTCTGGTGGCCAACCATCCATTGCCCTCAGTGAAGAGGGTGCGGCCCACGAGTCGGTTCAGGAAGGATGAGAACAGCCTAGAAGGTGGTTTTCTCGAATGTGGCAGATATTTCTGAGGGCGCTGTCGCAGGAGTTTTGGGTTGGTGTCGCTGGAAGTGCTGGCGATGTCGGGACAGCGAGGTGGTGGAGGTTATCAAGTGTTGTTGTCGTTACACTGAGAACTTCTAGCGCTCGGCCTTAACTCCGACAAACCAAGTCCAAAGGAGCGAAGGCGAATTTCTTTGTTTTGTCGGGTTCAAACACAAGAGCAATATATATACACAACACAAAGCTGAATAAGACAACAGGGCTAGGTCTGAGTTATATACGTTCTCGCATGTGAGGCAGGTGGTAGGTAGCCTTTGTTCACTCTAATTTTACCTACCCAGTTGCAGTGTTTGAAGGCAGGCACCTGTTGGTCCCAGCACGGTTCAGAATTTGACCATTGAGAAGGACTCGCAGAACGAAAGGCGCCTGGAAGAAGCTGCCCGCCCATTTACTAAGGTAGCCTCAGGTATTCCGGCAAAGCAGATGAAAGGCTAAATAGTGCACCACGAATCTCCTAGAATATGCTAAGTTACCGCAAGGCCTGATGACCGGTCTTCTCGCATGCTAATTTGAAACATTGACACCAAGGCTGGTAATACATCTCATATTCTCGAATACCATATTCCTAGAAATACATACAGGATTAGGCTGTCCCGATCACATTTTTGACCAGCTTATAAACCAAACGCCCATAAAACCACTTCTCTCAACCCAGCACCGTTACCACGCCTTCCGAGCTGACTGTGATCAACTTCTTCGCTTCGGGTCCCCATGCTACGGCTGTGGCTGGAACAGCAGTGCTAATCACATCAGACCACGACTTCGATGCCTTGACGTACTGCGAAATCGTGAGTCCTCTTGGCCCAGATGCTGCGAGGAATTGTCCAGTGTAATCCCAACGAATGCTATCCACCTGACCACCAATTTCCAACACTTTCGCCTCAGCAGCCTTGCCTTCCTTCCGTAAGTCGAAGATAACGACACTGTTTGACCCTTTCGCCACTGCAGCGAACCAGATACCGTTTTCAGAGAATGCTATATCTTGCACCGGCCCACCAAGGTCAAAGTTTGCAGCGTTCTCGCCAGATTTGACGTGGAATAGTTTGATTTCACCATCAGCACCACCTGCGGCAAACAAGTGACCGTCTGGGTGGAAAGCAGCCACGGTGAGTTCTGTATCCTTGTTAGTGGGCTATTGATAGCTTTGAGAAGTCCATTCGTACCTGAGTCTGTGTAAACTTGAGTTACAGCCTTACCGTTCGGCAAATCGTAGAAAACGAAGCTCTTGTCCACACCAACAGAAGCCAAAATCTCGCCACTTGGATGTAAAGCCAGCCCATTGGATCTGCCAGCGTGCGATGTGAATGAGACCTCATTGTCTCCAAAAACCTTCACGGCACCTGAAGAAGTCGAAACAACAGGCTGCTCCCCAAACCAAACAGAGTCGGTTACAGCACTTCCCGCCTTGTAAACGCCTTGTACAGTATTCTCTGCAACGGAATAGACACCGATAACACCATCTGATCCTCCCACAATCGCAAGTTGTCCCTCTTCGTTCACGGCGATGGAGGTCGTATCTGGGTAGAGAGCCTCCGATGCTGAGACAATGGCGAACTTCTCGATTTCTTCCGCTTCCGCCCATCCCTTTGGCACAGGTCGCTTTCGACGACTTTTGGAAAGCCTATCATCATGATTAGTAGTACTCCCTGATTGTTGTCAAATAAACCCGTACTTCTCTTGTGTAGCGTCAACCTTCTCGGCAAGTGCCTCTGGAAGACCCTCGCTATCAACCTGCATAGCATCTCCGTTTCCAGCAGCTCCTGCGCCGACTGTCACTTTCGAAAGCGCATCCCTAGCTTCATCTCTCTCCTTTGTCAATCTCGCAATGACTCTAACAGCGGCATCGTGTTGGTACAGCGCTGTTGTCAATTCTTGACGTGTCTGGTTGAGTTGTTGTCTAATGGTGAAAGCTTCGAGGGCTAGCGAGTCCCACTCATTTTGGAATGTCGAGAGAAGGGAAGGGATGGATGTGAGTGTTGGAGGTCGGGGAGTAACTATTCGCGCGGACTTGAGGTCGATGAGGTCTGTAATTTCCAGTTCCTCCCCGTTCACAGGGTCCTTGTGGTTCTCTTCGATATAACTTTCGATCAGGCGCTTCTCGTAGACATTGCCTTGTCAAATTAGTGTCACGTAACAGCTTGCAGGCAGAAGCTCGAGACTTACCAGACTTCGAGGACGCAACCGGGTGCTGTGGCGCTTCGCCAGATACTGCAGAGAGAAGTCAGAAATATTTCAGAATCTCAAGTTATCGATACAGAGACTTACTGGAGCAGAGCATCTTTATTGTTGTTGGATTGGCTTGTTCTGGCGCATCAACATCACCAACTCTGTAGACTTTTGGAGTCGCGAATTCGCACATGTACGCCAAGCCTAATCAGGTTTAGCGCTATTTTGTCCAGGTTATCAATTGAAGTCACAACGAAGTCTCACAAAATGCAACAACACATATCTTATTTTTCAGTTCTCGGGCGATTTTCGAAACGAGAGTTCTTTGGCTATTATATGACTGACTGCTACCTATCAGAAGACTTACTGCAAAATGTCTGCCTTTCAACTCCCTCCAATCGAAAGTATCTCAGCTCTCTCAACTACAGAACGGGCAGCTGTGCTTGATGCACTCTTCGAGCCTTCTACCGCTCTTCATACACTCTCTGTTGAACTTCTTCATACCAAAATTTTCGAATCATACTATGATCTTATCGCCAGTGTTGGAGTTCAGTTGACTGATCTTGCCGAGAGCCCATCTGCTAGTGATACAGAATGGCTTGAGAGCATTCTTGGAGCTCATCCAAGACTTGGAGCAAAGAAAGTCGAGAGTGCTCAATCACAAGCTGAGCAAGCTCAATTGAATACTGGTGGAGAAGAAGAAGCTACCAAATTGAAGAATTTGAATCAAGAGTACGAGAAGACATTTCCCGGTCTCATCTATGTGTAGGTCAAAACTCGCCCTCAAGTGCGACAGCTCACTAATTACACACAGTGTCTTTGTAAATGGAAGATCAAGACCAGTGATCATGGAGAACATACGTCAAAGAATCGATAGAGGAGACATCAAACTCGAGAGAGCAGAAGCGATCAAGGTAAGTTCACAAACGTATTGGCATTGTTGTATATATTGCAAACAGACTTACACCTCTCAAGGCCATGTGTGATATCGCGGCAGACCGTGCTGTTAAGCTTCAACAGCGATAGATGAAAGCACATTTTCCATCCCCTACCATCCATGACCATCCAATGCATATTCCAACAATTTTTGTCGACGCCACCCGATGCAATGCAAGCAAATTACCAATCCCATGTCCTATAACCAAGAACCACTCAAACCTCAACCCTCAGAATGCCCTCCCTTGACATCATCTCTCCAATTACATCCGCCACTCCCCTCAGTTTCTTAACTCTACGAAGAAGCTTTCTCCTTCGCATCCCTTCTCTCTCAGTAACCCGGCCATTCCCTCTTCCGTAGGCTCTGGGGGTGGTTGATCTGGCAAGTCTTCTGGCACAATGCCATCCAACGCATCAAGGTACTCATAGTCATCACCATCCCCAGCAGTAACAGGGTTCATGATATTGAAATCACTATAGATGGATTGGCTACGCTCGGTGCTGTCACAATCTTCCTCATTTATCTCCTCATCGTCCTCCAAATCCAACGCATCATAGTTGGACAGGCCCAGTGGCGAAGGTAACAACGAGAAGTTATGAAGTCTCGGCTTCTGAATAAAGATATCCTTCAGTTCCAACCTTGCCTTACTTTTCTCCTGCTCCTGTCGCATGAAATCCTTTGCTGCATCCATCGTCATTCTAACCCGGTTCATGATAGCTGCTTTTCGCAGCACACTTTTGCCGTGAGACTTGTTTTTACCTCTCCAGATGGGGACTTTTGAGATGCCACGGTTGACGATGTTGGAAGCCGGCTGTGAGAAGGGTCGACTCAGCCGAGAAGTGATCAGATACAACCGTAACCGCCTCTTTTTTCGTCCCTCATTGCCATCACCATCCACATCTGAAAGAGCTCGACGTCGTTTGAGTGCGCGATTCTGGGCAGGGGCAGCTACCGGGAGATCGAACGAGAGCTTGAATGCCGGACAAGCAGAGAAGGTAAACTTGAACGTGTCTCTCGGGGTCCCGGTGTCGCGGTAGATTTCTACCATGCTCACGTGTCGTTGTGTTTCAAATTTTGGGTATGTGTGTTGGGGATAGTTTTGCCAGATTGGTATTCGTCCTCTCCCGCGTTAGATGGGAGTCTTCATTTGCTCTACGAAGATCAACACCCGGAAACGCTCGCTCATTTGAGCTGCTGGTGGTCTGATGCTGCTACTCTAGCAAGACAGGAGGGTTTGCCAACGGTGCGTAGGACGTTTGAAAGCTGTCTGTCCGTCGGATTTGGTTTTGCGAAAGAAAGGAAGAGAGGGTGATGTGAGGAGTGTGAGATGGAAGAGGAGATGGGTGAGTGAGCGAGCTAGCAGATGGACCCGGCCATTTGGCTTGGGCTCAATCTCATCCCGCACTCCCAACCCATGATCCATTTGCGGGGAAATAGCAAAAAACAGTTTTCGCGCATGCATCCTCGCATGGGTCCCCAGAAGATCCTACCTCAGGATGCGGTAGCCTATGGAAACCTTCAATCCCGGTCACGAGAGCCCTCAAAACACTGCCTTTGCCTTTTCCCAGCGTGCCATTCGCTACACATATCCTGATCCCTAGTGCACCCAGCCAATAGCAGCGGCGATATGGCGAATTGTCGCATCCCCCAGATTCTCAATCTAGACCGCTTCCAGGCATACCAAGGGCATATTGCTTTTTGCAATGCGAACTTTTACGTTTCTTGAGGCTGACAACCCAACCTGCGAGACGTTTCGATGGAATGAAGATCGCTTTGCATCCGCGGTTGAAATGTCCTACAAATCTTGGGTCCGGGGAAGCACTGTACTGTCCCTAATATTATCCTTCGAGATAGCACGGGAGAGGGGTACGCATATCTCGTAGTCATATTATCTTTATTGAAGCATTGCATTGCTTTTGCCACCGCTTTGTTAACTACGCTTCGTAGAGTCTTGTAATTCGTCCGATGCAGGTATTGTTGCCCAACCTTTGTTGCAGCGCGGAAATCCTCGATCATTGCCCCTGGATTCGGAATAATGGAACCTCCCATTCGAGAGATATACCACCCTGCACCTTGTCTCATTGTCTACCCCGTTGCTTGTTGGCATCAATTTTGCGGCATTTCCAACGATACTCAGAAGAAGATCGGACGGAGTTGTTTCATTGAAGTGAACAACTCCGAGACTGGCGGGCGTCTCCGATATCAGAATTGGTCAGTTCATACGCACCCTTTTTTGTCATGCCTCTGTGTAAGTCCACTCTCACTCGCTAGGAAGCGTAAATCTCCAAGTCCAGCTTATCCTATTCGCCCGTACCAAAACGCTAGGAAAACTTTTCTTCAGATCTCGAAATAGGAAGAGACTTTTAAACAGCAAAAGAATCACGTGCATGTAAAAAAAAAAGAAACAAAGGAAAATTCGGATTTTCACCAGCAAGTAAAAGACGGGTTGCGCATGACTTTCTATTTTGGAGTTCTAAACGCTGATCGTCTTGAAAACATTGAACGCCTCACCAGTGCCGACTAGACAACCTGGTATTTGAGGATGGAAGTGCACCTCCTTAACTTTCTCCAAATAATGAACAAATAGCAACTGGGGTGGCACCTCAGCAACTCCTGCCGTATCCTTACTTTCCTCGTCATCTAATTCCACCGCCAGATCCCATAGCGTCAAGGTGTCGTCGCCGGCAGCGACCGCGACAATACTATCATCTGTTGGATGCCATTCCACACTGGTAATCTGTTCCTTGTGGAAGTTGAAGCTTGCCACTGGAGTGGGTTTTTCGGGCTTCGAGGATGAAGTGTTGGGCTTCCACTGCCTCAAATCCCAAACAGCCCACACTCCATCATCTGCGCCGGATGCGAGGAGATGTGATGTTTGGTGGGACCAGGACATCACGTTGACATCTGACTCACTAACTTGAACGCTAAGAGCAGCCGTCCTGCTTTTGCTTCTTACGTCCCAGACCTTGATGGTACCATCACTTGAGGCAGAAGCAAATACGTTTCGTTCTGAAGGACTCCACTGTATCTCCTCAACACTGCCGGTATGGCCTGTGAACGGTCTCGAATCAACAGCCCATCCTTCTCCAGCTGTTCGTGTAGTAACGTAGATGTTACCATTATTATCACCAGTCGCTAGCTTTCCAGTAGATATTAGTGGTGACCAATCTACGGCATATCCTTCTGCCTTGTGCATTCGAAGAGTTGAAAGTGGTTTATTTTGTTGTGGGGTGATGACAGTTCCTGGGGTATCGAAAGAAGCTAAATGAGGAGTAACGTCGTGGATCAAAACATGGCCAGACTCGCTCATTGAAGCAGTAAGCGTTGTTGGAGGGTGCGAAGAATCAGAAGCTGGTGTCTGGTGGGCACGTATACGGTTCGTTGTTGCCGAGAGTGGTATCGAAGCCGATTCGAGAATAGGATCCGAATCTTCATCCTCATCATCATCAGAATCCTCGTCATCTTGACCCTTCTCCATTCGACCCAGGCCACTGAATTTCATAACCATCAATTGATTTTCCTTCTCTCGCCTGCTGGCTGCTTGGGTTCCTGCGACAGCATACATCGTGGCGGGGTATGTTTTGCGGTCATCTCCCAAGCTATCTTTGACAATATCGAAGGAGAGACATGGCCATGGTGTACTTAGCGCATGTAGCATTTCGTATGTAGTGAGATCGGGCGACAGTGTTTGACCAGGTTCCAATTTGTGTCTGCCAACAATGAAGGTTTGTTGATCCACGTCCATAGCCTCTAAGTAAAGTTAGACGAACTTCTAAGAACTACGCTTTCGATCAAGCGATAATAATATTTTCCAAAGACGTACCAGCTTTCTCTTCTGCCTCCCTTTCAGCATCCGGTCTGCCATCTACACCAGCCTCCAATATCTCATCCTCACTCTCATATTCGTCCTCGAACTCATCCTCGAACTCCCCCACCTCATCCTCCAAATCAGCTTTCTCCTGTCGTTCCCCCTTCTTCAGCGAAACACCACCGTTCTCATAATCTTCTGCTTGACGTTTAGACATTTTTGCCCGCCTGATCGGAAGGTGTATATTGTTGGGAGCTTGCCCGTAAAAAGCGACGATGTGAGGAGGGGTCAATCCGACAATCCAAAAAAAAAGTTCACGGAAGGTACATTTAAATCTTGGCGTCCAAAATACCCTTGGCACTACTCAATCGCATGCAACAGCAACGAAAGCTTCTTCTCACACCCGTACATATCAACTCTACACATCGCCATCATGTTGTACGAACTAATTGCAATTGTAAGATACTATCTTTCTCTTGGGCTTACATAATTGGCTAATAGAATCAAGGTCCGACCAGGAATTGGCGGTAGTCTCCTCGAAATCAAGGAGTGAGCCCATCTCTCCCCTTCACCTCCAACCACGTCCTAATCGTGCTCTCCCTCTAGAATCGCAAAGACAACTGGCTCCCTCATCTTAAAAGACGGTGGCACAATCCGCGGCATCAGGAACTGGGGCATCTTCAGTCTACCCAAACCAACACGCAAACATCAAGCACGATACACCGAAGGCCACTACTTCGTGATGCGCTACGATGCGTCCAGCAAGACACAGGATGCCGTGAGAACGACACTGGGATTGGATCCACGGATGATAAAGTTCAGTTCGGTGAAGCTGGGTAATGGCACGTTGGAGAGCACGAGTCGGATTGGAGGAAATATCCCTTGGGAGCTGAGAGAGGAATTTTGATAAGTGGTTGTTTTGTTAAGAGACAGAGTCGATGCGAATCGAATCGAATCGAATCGTCTTGTATATTATGGGCATTGCATGGCGAATTGGGACTATAAATTACGGATGTATTGTGTTGATGGAGAATCTGTTAGAAGTATCACGGGCTTGCAAGAAAGAAATGTACATCAGGGTGCTATCATTATTGATGCTATTGGCAAAAATCTAATGAAACCTCCCAATAAAATCCGGGAAACGCCTATTTGCAATGCTCGCTGAGCCATCGTTAACCATCAAGTCATTTCTACGTAAAGATATCACTCTAATCCGTCTCCATAGTCTCCGGAATAACGCCTCTCTTAGCCTTTGCATATGCAACAAAATCGTCGATAACGCCGGGCCAGGCTCCATCCTCACTCCAGAACGAGAGCGTTTCATCTGCAATCACCTTCTTGTAGAACTCGTGGGTTTGGTTCCACATATCCTTGTTCGCAGCGGGTTTCAGCTGACGTAGATGATGGGCTTTGCCAACAATTGGCTAGCTGCACCCAGCGCAGACATCACTATGCATCATCGGTCCTTGGGATACTCTCTTACTGGAAATGCCCGTCAAAACAGACCTTCCATACGACGTGGATATGTTTGATCACACGAACTTCCCGTCCGTGAACTTGCTCAATAAGTACGTGATAAACTCCGTCCGTTCATGGAGAAAACTAATGTTTTGCCCCGCAGATGATTCCCGCAGCTTCCGGTCAATAGATCCGCAGAACCATTAGTCCTCGACCAACTTCGAAGAAGAAGACACCTCCACCAATCTGTCCCACGATAACAATATATACCATGGCTGATGTCAAGAATTGGGTCCCGCATGAGGCGAATGGCTCCAAGGATCCAGCTGACAAACGTTCAAGAGAAGCTGGCCGAGCTGATCAAAGATAATGACTACATCTATCATCAAAATGTTCCCGCAGAGGCTGCTCGTACAGTCATCCCGAAACTTCCTGCGGCCAAGGCGATTCCTGTAAGCGAGTTATATGCCGGACAGGATATTCAAAGTAATCACTGGGACCCGATATCTTCCAGAAAATTGTCCCATGTTAGTCACCGAATCAGCAAGCTTGTACGACGAAGAGAAAGCCAAGCTCGTGAGGGCGGAAGCAGAACGGGTGGAGACTGCTAACAGCGAGATGGCTGCAAGTCTGGATTATCTGAGGCTACCTGGTGCTCTACAAGTATTGAAGGGCGGATTTGATCGAGGAGCTTACAGCGGACGACGAGTTCAAAGGATGGTGCTAGATGTTGCTAATCATGACACACCACCTATGACCTTTGAATTCCTGAAATCGAATAAGGAAAATATTGTGACAGTGCTGAGAAAGAAGTAGCAAGCAGCTGGATATGGAGGAGAGTGTTTGCGAAAAGATGCGGTCGAAATATGAGGGAGAATGGACACAACAGCCCAGTTCAAGATTGACGTCAACGCTTCGAAGCGATATTCGCAATTACCGAGAGGCTTTGGAAGAGGCTGCACGAAGCGATAGTCAACTCTATTCAAAAATGCGTCAACATGAGATCGATTTCGATGAGATGCGTTCAGCTGGCGAGATGGGTGAGGGGGATGTGTTGTTCCAGAAAGCTCTGATTTCTGTGGGAGGGAAGTCAAGAAACAACAATTCGAGTCCGATGAGATCAGAAGGAAATCTCATCGACGATGACTTTGAATGATGGCAGGCCAAGCGTGATGGATCAGATTTCAAAGGTGGAAGATATTCTCAAGAAGTTGAACCTTCTCAAGCGGGAGCGAGGACAAGTATTGAAGGATCTGAAGGAGAAGGCATGTTGATTGGTTCGATTTTTTGGGTTTGTTACTGACTGGTTCCACAGGTTCAC